>JAQFVV010001949.1:0-40369 GCA_028023455.1 Epiperipatus broadwayi | reverse complement strand
AAAGGCAAAACTCTTTTCTCCATACAGTAGTGCCACCCTGTGCTAGCCAGAGTAATCAATAGATGCCAGAAGGCTTGTGCATAAAATCCCTATCTAGTGCCTACTCATCCAATATCCCCAGACTAGTTTCTGGCTTGTGGCCATCATCAGTGAGGAGCCTTGGATCTGAGAGCACTGCACCTAGATCTTAGGATCTAATGCAACCCTCCAGCAGCCACCTTTTAACTCTACTTTACTACGAAACTATGAGAATGAAATTGAAAACACAAAAAATATTTTCAATCTAAGCTCAATAGCTTATATAGTCATATGGCTCTTAAACAACCGTAGCCACCACTATCCTATTAGGCAGGATTGGTGTTAAACCACCTAAACATCACATGATCACCATCTCATACTAGCACATAATTGTTGTAAACAAAGGCAAAACTCATTTCTCCATACAGTAATGCCACCCTGTGCTAATCAGAGTAATCAATAGATGCCAGAAGGCTTGTGCATAAAATCCCTATCTAGTGCCTACTCATCCAATATCCCCAGACTAGTTTCTGGCTTGTGGCCATCATCAGTGAGGAGCCTTGGATCTGAGAGCACTGCACCTAGATCTTAGGATCTAATGCAACCCTCCAGCAGCCACCTTTTAACTCTACTTTACTACAAAACTATGAGAATGAAATTGAAAACAAAAAAAATATTTTCAATCTAAGCTCAATAGCTTATATAGTCATATGGGTCTGAACTCAATTCAGCACCCATTCATTTTGGTGTCTTTGGCTCTTAAACAACCATAGCCACCACTATCCTATTAGGCAGGATTGGTGTTAAACCACTAAACATCACATGATCACCATCTCATACTAGCACATAATTGTTGTAAACAAAGGCAAAACTCTTTTCTCCATACAGTAGTGCCACCCTGTGCTAGCCAGAGTAATCAATAGATGCCAGAAGGCTTGTGCATAAAATCCATATATAAGCTATTGAGCTTAGATTGAAAATATTTTTTGTGTTTTCAATTTCATTCTCATAGTTTCGTAGTAAAGTAGAGTTAAAAGGTGGCTGCTGGAGGGTTGCATTAGATCCTAAAATCTAGGTGCAGTGCTCTCAGATCCAAGGCTCCTCACTGATGATGGCCACAAGCCAGAAACTAGGTTGGGGCTATTGGATGAGCAGGCACTAGATATGGATTTTATGCACAAGCCTTCTGGCATCTATTGATTACTCTGGCTAGCACAGGGTGGCACTACTGTATGGAGAAAAGAGTTTTGCCTTTGTTTACAACAATTATGTGCTAGTATGAGATGGTGATCATGTGATGTTTAGTGGTTATATGTAAACAAATTAAAATGAAGAATATTATGTAAAGATAATTGACACAATTATTGTTGGAATTGAAACCATTTATAAATTATCATCCATATAAAAAAATCAGAAAAACGAAACTGTTGTCAAAATATAGACTATTCAAGGCGTTGATATAAATCATTATAAAGTATTTCTTGTGGTGCATGGACATTAAAAAACCCGAGAGAGAAAGGATTGATGCTTTTGAAATTAAATGTTACCAATCAAGACTAGAGACACTTTAAACAAATAAGATTAATAAGTGGCTTTTGGTGACGGCCAAAGACAACTGTCAGAAATGATAAAATAAATAAATTTACATTATTTTATACATATGATTAAAAAGATAAAAACTCTGAAAAAGAATTTCATGATTGGAAATATAAACAAGTCAAAAAGAAATGGGTGAATAAGACTGTCATAGAGTTATAATATCACAGAATTTTGAGAATTACCATATTGGAAGTATGGAGAAAAGTGAAAAAAAGAATAGTTTGAAAGAATCATGTGACCCAATATTGCAATGACAAATCAAGCAGACAATGATGATGATTTCATGTATATATTAATATTTTATAACCGCCATTTCTTCAAAGCTCACATAATTTAAATATTTACATAACTGATAAAGGAAACATTAACACATGTTTTAAACATGAAATTATTAAATTTGATTTCAATAACAAATAAAGCTACTTTTTCACCACACTAATTTTATCCATGCATAAACTTAAAACCTTTTTTGTATGCACATGCACAAAATAACTTATTTTGTCAAATTAAATCTACAACTATTTTTTATTAAAGAACATTGTTTTTCAGTGACATCAAAAAGCAATACAAAAATGTAACATGGTCTTATGATTCCTTTCAATTGAACCAATTACTTCAAGTGGCCCAGACATTAATTATATTACAAATATTTTGGGACATTTGTTATTTGTTTAAGAAAGAATACCTTAAATTATACATATTATTACTTCAAAGGAACCATGCTAAAAATGCCTAAAGACATTTGTTATGTAATTATTGCCTTGTCTACTGAAATGTTTTTTTTTCCATTAACATGTTGTGGTGTAGGAACACACTTCTCTAATTTTTATTTTGGGGGGAGGATATTTTCGTTTGTAAAAAAAATTATGAGATTTAATTTACAATACAACTTATTTATTATTTGCTCTGACAAGCTGGAAAACTTATTTAGATTTCAAAACCATTAACTTGTTTTAATAATAACAATAACAAAATATTATTCATCTTAATAACAACTGACTCTTATAATTGTACATGTTTATTTGCTTGCATTAGTTTTTACTAGCAGAATACTATTATTTGTTGATCATCATCATCATCATCATCATCAACCATTATCAATCCACTGCAGGATGAAGGTCTCTCCAAGTTTAATCCATCTTCTCCGATCTTTAGCTTCTCTTCTCCACATCACCCCTGCACACTTTCTTATTTCATCCATCCATCTCACATGTGGTCTCTTTCTGGGTCTTTTACAATCTCTTGGAATCCAGTTTAAAATTTCAATTGTCCATCTATTATCATCTCTTCTAGCAATATGTCCAGCCCAACTCCACTTCAATCTTTTAATTTTTTCAATGAGGTCAGTAACACCTGTTTGTTCTCTTACCCATACATTGCGTTTTCGATCTCTTCTTGTTACTCCCAACATGCATCTCTCCATACTTTTTGAGTGGTCTGAAGTCTCTGTATTGCTCTTCTATTAAGTGTCCAAGTCTCAGATCCATAAGTAAGAACTGGTAAAACACATTTATTAAAAACCTTCCTTTTCAAACACATAGGCATATTTCCTTTTAGTATCAAGTTATTTCTACCAAAAGCACTCCAACCAAGTTTAATTCTATGATTAATTTCCTCCATTATGTTTCCATCTGTATTAATAATCTGACCAAGGTATTTGTAACTGTTAACTTCTTCTAATTCATCATAATCAATCTTTATTTTCATATTTTGAGAAAATCCATTAAACATTACTTTAGTCTTTTTAACATTTATCTTTAGTCCTACTTTCCTACTTTCATCTGATAACTCCTGCAACCCTTCCTGCAGCTCTTCCGATTATTTGCAAAAACAACTACATCATCTGCAAAATCTAAATGACTTAAATAATCTCCATTTACTTTCACTCCTTTAGTTTCCCATTTTAATCCACAAAATACTTCTTGCAGCACTGCTGTAAAAAGTTTTGGAAGATATGGAGTCACCTTGTCTTACACCTTTCTCAATGTTGACTTTCCCAGTATCATTATGTAATCTAATTGTTGCTGTTGCATTTTTATAAATATTCTTTAAAATATGACAATATCCTGGATCTATACCTTGATGATCCAATGCTTTAATCACTGAAGAAATGTTTATAGAATCAAATGCCTTTTCATAATCTACAAATCCAAAACATAATGGCAACTCATATTCATTTGTCCTTTCTATAACTTCTCTCAATACCTGGATATGATCTACTGTACTAAAACCACTTTTAAATCCAGCTTGTTCTCTTGGTTGGTGGAAATCCAATGTTCTCTGTAGACGAGTTGTAATTATCTTGGTAAAAATTTTGTATAAAACTGATAAAAGGCTGATAGGTCTGTAATTTCTAATATCTTCTTTATCACCTTTTTTAAAATTATATTAATACTGCATTCTTCCAATCATCTGGTACATCTTTATCATTTAGACATTTGGTATATAACTTTGCTAAAAAAATTTCTATTTCTTCACCTGCTTCTTTTAATATATCAATTATAATTCCATCATTACCTGGAGCCTTTCCTTTCTTCATACATTTAATTGCATGTCTCACTTCTTCATTTAAAATTCTGGGCAATTCAGAAGATGTAATAGATATAGGAGGTACTTGTTCTTTATTACTATATAATTCTTGATAAAAGTCTTTTACCCATTTCATGATATCCTCTCTCTTTTTAGTAATAATTCCATCTTTTTTCTTATTGCAGATATAAATTTCCTACCAATACCAAAATGTTGTTTTACATTCTTGAGACTTTTATTTTCTTCTACAGCTTTCCTTGCTAGTTCACAGTTATACTTTCTTATATCATTTTCAACTCTTTTCCGCACCATTTTACAAAATTCGAGATATTCAATTCTTTTTTAATGCATCATTTTTGTATATCTTCATATTCCTTCTTTTCTTCATAAATTCTCTAGTCTCAGTAGAAATTTTATTGGTCAATTACTGCTTTTTTCTACCAGCTATCTTTGTTGCAGTTTTTAAAAGTGTATCAGTTATTTTCATATTAATTTCATTCAAATCTGAATCATGTTCAAAATCTACTAATACTTGAAACTGATTTGTAAGTTCTAATTTAAATTCATTAGAATGTTTCTGAAGATTAGAAATATCAACTGTAAATATTGTTTTTCTTAATAATTTTTGTCTCTCTAGTTTTACATTAACATGTAACTTACACCTTACTAATCGATGATCACTTCCTGTGTTAAATTTATTAAGAACATTACAATCTTGAAATATATATTTTCTGTTAGTCAAAATATAATCCAATTCTGCTATACCTTCATTTGGATGCTTCCATGTCCATTTCCTTTTAACATTTTTCTCAAAAAAAGAATTCATAATATAAAGTTTTTCTTTTTCTGCAAACTCCACAAGTCTATGTCCTCTCTCATTTCTATTACCATAACCAAAATTACCTACAGCAATTTCATCTTTCATTTGTTTACCAATTCTAGCATTAAAGTCTCCCATAACAATTTTAAAATGTTGTTTACTCTGATCAAAAGCCTTTTGTACATCCATATAAAAATCTTCTACTACTTCATCCTATGAGAACTTGTTGGGGCATAAACCTGAATTATCTGCATTTGGTATCTGCTATTAAGTTGTATAACTAATCTTGCCACTCTGTCCGATACACCAACAATCTCCACAATATTGTTCTTCCACTTTTTATTTATAAGTATAATACTCCACTTGTATTTCCAATATTTGTGACCTTTATAATAGAGTACATGTCCACTTTTTAAATCAATTGTCTCTTCACCTTTTCTTCTAACTTCACAAAGTCCAATAATGTCCCATTTAATATAAGACAGTTCTTCTTCTAATTCCCCCCCTCTTCGCTTCACTTGAAAGTGATCTGCAGTTGTAAGTACCTAAATAAAAAGTCATCATCAAATGGCAGCCTGGAGTCCCCTATCAGGGTATTCTTAGCACCCTCGGCCTTTGACCACCAACCGCTGCCTTAGTTGGTGACACCAGCCTCCTGGGAATAAGGGCAATGATTTATTTTTGTCTGTCATAATTGTATATATTAAGGGAAAAATATTTATCATTTACACAAACATTCATTCTGCCTTATCAGGCAACTGAGAAGAAAGACACATGATGTTTCTTGATCTTAAACTTAGAGGTAAAAAGCCAATAAAACTCACCACACTGGCTAATGCGTGTTGGTGAGCAGCCCATCCATGTTTGTATACTATATGAATAATCATATAGTAATAACAGCTGCATGACAAGAGCGTATGGAGTGGACATTAGAAATTGGCCTGCTCGGTTCCTTTAAGGCCTCCAAGAGGAATCAAAGGGTCTCTTTTCTGTCTAATAGCAAACTCCTTTCTTGATATACTCCTTTCTAAAAAGAATTCTTAAAGATATATATTATTATTGTAAATGTTTGGTTTAATGTATTACTCTATTTAATTGGTTAATATCTAGGAAGTTAGTCTATATTATGATTAATTTTTAGAAATAATGATGTTGTTAAAATAGAAGTCTAGGTTTTTGCTGTTATTTTTTCTCAAATGTAGTGCAATAACAGATTGAAGAACTAAAGATTTCTAAATAGATTCTCAATAGTGTTCCATATCACGATTTCCTGAAAGATTGATCATTCAATTATCATTAAAATTAAGTGCTATTTAATGATTATTATTATATTTATAATGAAGTATTTATATCTTATCATTTTGACTTGCATAAATACAGATTTTAAAAAATAATATTTGACTTAATAGTAATCATGTATTTTTTACCTTGTAAATTTATAAATCTGTAAATAATGACTTTGGAATTTTTGATTTCATTTTGCTTGAACCTTAAATAAATCTATTATGAAGATATGCCTGAGAAATAATAATAGTTTTTGAATTATTATTTTGCTTGAACAGTATTAATATTTGATAATTATATTTATATTTTTGGCATGTTGAATACTGAAATATTTAGACAAAGTTATGTTAAATTGATTATATAGGGTAATATTTATATTAATCAAAAGAACATTCTCCAAAAGAAATTTCCCCAGATTGTAATGTAACAACCAGTCATTCCATCAGACAGACCTCCACCTTCGAATATAAGCTGGCTAAATCAGATACTTGGCTTCCATCTCACTCACAATGGCCACTCAACCCTAGTATTCAGACAGAAAATCTCTATTTGGGATGCTCATGACCTGATATTTCTCACTCAAAACTCTACCATTCTTTACCTCAGTAGTAACAATCAGGTGGTCATCAGGTTTTTCAAATATCTCAAGCTAGAGCCAAGGTTCCTGGACTTTCTAGTGAAAATCAACCTGAATTCACTCCAGACGAACTGGTTCCTGCACTACAGGAGATTTTTTAAGGACATAGATCCTATGTGTCACAACTGTCACAGGACCTTAGAAACTTTTGATCATATTATTAATGATTTCCCAGCATATAACAAAATCAGAACATTCATTACTCACAACTGCCACATTTCCCTGAACAAAATATTAAATATCAAGTGCTGCTTCCTGTCCAGGAATTATGTCACCTCAAGACTCTTGACCTTTGTCACTTATGCCACCTGGATAGTGTCACAACAAATTTTCCATTCATCATCTCATTCCTGAAGACACATTCATTTCCAAGCTGAAGGAATTTCACCATAAGGACAGAATCATCTCATCCAGATTTTTATTTGACAATACATGGAGCCTGATCAAGCTGGATTAAACAACACCAGTGACCACATCAGACCATCTGGTTGCCTGAGCAACATGGATAACTATTATTTTTGATTTACAATTGTATCATTCTTACATATGTTTTTTTTGATAAAGTTATTTATAAATGACAATATTTAGTTTATTATTTCACAATGGATATCTACTGATAAGCTTGGTCCAAAATATCAAATTTTATAGGTTGTTCTTATGATCTCATAATGTAACATTAATTGGGAAATGACCAGATTCTAAGTACACTTGTTTGATAAATATATCAATGCAACTAAAAGCAAATTCAGTAGTCTGCAATCCTGTCCAATAAACTGAAAATATGATATTCCCATCAGAAGCTAATAATAAAATTGAAAAGTAAAAATGTTTTTCCCTCTGGGGTTCATGTCTTATAAATATAAATCCCATGTAAAGATGGCATTCACTCAGACTAGTATCATGGTCATACCTGCTCAACCATACCTATTAAATAAATGTCAAAACATTTAAATACCATGCAGCTTAGAGTTTCACAGCTTATGCAGTTCATTCCTGATTTCTATCTTTATTTTAGCTTAAATTTAATATCATCTATACATTAAATAAATAGTATTGTTGCTATTATATAAATATTATTTCATATTATATTTAATTCTTGGATAATACATTTAATAAAAAAATTTGGCTAAGTTATACAGACAGAAAGGAAAATTGAACTTTAATACATGGGTATGTGTTTTTGTATAGACTTTTAAAAATAGAAGTTATAGTGAGGAATTATTTTACAAAGATCAATAGAATTACTAAAGAGAATGTCTTCACTTAATATAAAATCTAATAATTATTATCTCTAAAAATGTGGTTTACATTATTATAGGGTGCTATTTCCAAGGCATTGAATATACTAAGAGCGATTGCACTCAATAAATTACACTCTGACTTAGTTTGAGCTACATTTTTATAATTGATGATGGTTACATGTTTTATAAATTGATTTATTTACTATATATCCTGTGTGTGTTATATTTTTAAACCTTGAATATGTAAATTAATTAATTATTATATTACTTTAAAATTGATAAGCATAATTTATTCGTCAAAATTAATATAATTTTTGAATTTTTTTTTGCATTTATTATTTTACAAAAAAAATGACTAGATGAATTATTTAACAGATAGTTAAGAAAATTGTGGAAAAGCAGGAAAGTCAATGTGTTGCTAAAATTTCAATAAAAAAAGTTAACAAATGATAGAATCGTTTTAGATTTCAGGATGAGCAAAAAGGAAACTAATTGAAAATTCTATAGCGAATGGAAATATACCAAAACACTGTCTTTAATGATGACATTTTTATAAACGATTTAAAAAAAACTGACTAGAAAAGTTATTTTACTTATTAATTATATAATATAAAATCATTGAACAAATTAATGACTTGTAGATGCAGTTATGATTATTTTCATTAACATTATAATCAACTTTTGAATAAATTTTTTTTTGCAATGAACTATCATCTGATTGAAATTGAAAATTCTCAAAAATATATTAAGATAATGTGGGAGTCTATTCACATTGTTTTAGTCATCCTTTTTATATATTTTCATTTTTACCAGTTTACCCAAGATTATTACAAATTACTAATGAATTAAATGAATTGAAAATATGATCTAAATAAAACAATTTTAACCTGGTCACTTTTACTTCAGACTGGATTTTATCTCTAATTTTTTCTTTGCTGACGGTTGGAATCTCAAAAATCATCATTATCGTAACATTTGAAAAGCATCAACACTTTTTATATCATTATCTGTTTGACTTTATAAGAGATGGCAGAAACTACCATTTTTACCCAGTGTCATTCTGTAACTTTTTTTATTTTATTGCTTATGGATGATGTACTAAGATAAAGGTTGTCAAGTAATTCACTCTTTCATTATTAAATTTGAAATCAGCTCCGGATACGGTTATCATAGTTTTTGTCTTTTTATTTAAGTTATTTATTTTCTTAATGAGAATCTATATAATTTATATTATTTGTTAAAAATCAATAAATACTTTTTAAAAATATATATTAATAACAATTAAGGTAGTCTACGTATTATTGTATATTTTATAAAGTTCATATTTTTGTTTATATAATATTAAAATTTTTAAAAATTGCATACTTGAAAATTTTAAATTACTAACAAAAAAAAGATATTATAATCTAATGTTATGAAGCAGTAATTATTCTTTTAAGTAATAAAAATAATAAATGCTGACTCATAAATAAGTCTGACAATAGTAATCCCACCCACAGAGGTGAGAAGTTTCGGATTTGGAAGCAATGTAGATAGTAGGGTTTAATGCACCTCATTTCCAGCACCTATGATTATTAAAATCACGAAAAAACATGTAAACCATTGTAAAAGAAAAATTAAAGAGGCAATTTTTATAAATAGGAATAAAATGCATTTAATAAATTGACAAGCTGCTAACATTAAAATACGAGATTTGTGGAATTTGAAGTGATGACGTTTGCTTCCCTTTTGATTTTGAATTTAATGGCATTGAGAATAAGTTGAAGAAATTCGAAAGTACTTGTGCAGTTTTAAGGATTGTTTATATGTAATAGTTTGTAAACCGTTAAATTTATTATTTCATTTATAATATATGCATACGATGAGTGTGTGAATCAAATGATTCCAGTATAGTGAAAGGGCTATAATGTGAATAAGAAATGGTTCTTATCTTGTAAAGTTATTATGATATTAGATATATATATATGTGTAAAGAACAACCCATAACGGGCGCCGAAATATGATGACATCTCAATATTTTCTTCTACGCTGACCTTTTTTTTACATCACCAATTAATGTTTATGATGTTATTGTATTGAAGATTATATACTTAGATAGAGGAATCTATTTGTTGACAGCAAACAAATTCAAGCTTTAATAAAGTTTATACTGTAAAGCGTCAAATTAATAAATGATTAAATTATAGTGAAATTTCTGATTCATACACTTTTTCTAATTTACAGTTATTACAATTATGTAATCTAAAATAACATATAAATAAACCATCCTAGTTTAAAAATTGAAAGCAATTATTGAAACCTCTAATAATAATTTATAAACTTTACAATAAAAATTGTGAAAAAAATAGAAGATGATTTTTTAAAAAAAAAGTAATGAAAGCAATATAATTATCTTTTCCTATACTTTATCAACATTTGGTACCATTTTCAAATTCATTTGATGGGATAGTGCTTGAGATAATGCGGATCATCTCGCAAACATAGGTAAAAGAGAGATTAGTTAATTAAAATATAAAATCAATAAATCAAGAAATTAGAAATAAGATGTAGAACAATAAATGAAACTAGTTGAAAAATAATTAAAAGGTCGGCAAATTTTGTAACTAAGAGAAAAAAATGTTTTTTGTTAGAACCTAATGTTGTAAAAAAGCACTAATTTTAAAGAAAAGTACGAAATCGCATGATACCCAAATCCAATCATATCCCATTTTTAAAAAAGTCAAATATAAAATTGATAAGATAGTACAGTAAAAAGGAATAAAGTATGAAATGATGATAAACTTTTAAATAGTAATTAAAGACAAAGTTCAAATCTATAAAGACAAAAAATCAAAAAGATCAAAATTGAAAAACCTTCAACCAAATAAAAAGTTTTAAAAAGTCTACAAAGGAGCACAACATATGTATAACCAAAATTTATTATTATAAAGGTTTAAGCCTGTTCAATATATTTATTATAAAGATAATAAATTTATTCTATGATTAATAAAAGTAATAAAACAAAAAATCAAACAAAATAATATGATGAAAATAAAATATCAAATAAACAAAAAAATGACAATTGCTAAAATGTCATAAATTTGAGAGTGACCCCAAAGCAATTAGAAATAAAAAAATAAGTATACCCAAATAAAAATAAAAATATTATAATTGTTTATTAGGAAATGGATTTCAATCAATAAATAGAACAAACAAAATAAAATTATTCTGACAAACAAGTTTATGTAAAGCCAAATACATATTTCAAACTAAATAGAATTTGAAGAAGGTTTATAGAAATGCATTATTTTGCACAGCTAAGATTAGTCAAAATAAAGGTTGAATATAAAGTATGGTACTTATTATTAAAACACTAAATTTGAAAAAAAAGCTGGAAAATTTTGGAATTATAGAAAAATGGAAAAAAAAATGTCTTTCTCAACATGCACAACTGTAGGTCAAGAAAGCAAAAATATAAAAGATCACATACACACATAAAATATCTTGTTATGTAATAAAAATATAAATATTGAATTTACTACCTACTTTTGATAAAGAATACATTTAGATGATGTAGTCAAGTATGCTGAAACAATAGAACAAAACACAGACCAAATTTAATCTAGTACTTTGAAAAATAATGCCAAAACTAAAATAAAAAAGCATCAGCTGATACAGTTTTTATATTATATTAAAAGTTAGTGTTAATAATTATAAACATTGATGATCCATTGGGATTATGTACAGTAAATATAAAAGCATTATGATGAACTTTAATACAGGAAAATATTCTGCTGCTCAGCATCTTTACTACAATGACATACTAATGTACCAAAAAAAATGTGTAGAGTAAAATGTTCATAATACAACAATTAATAAGTGTAAACCTAAATATAAAAAAATTAAATACAGTGGGAACAAACAAGTTTTGAATTATTTGAGTTGCATGCTAATGTATATGATTTTAAGATATTAATTTATAAAATTATTTACATTATCGCCATATAATCTTAGCATTTATAAAGATGGGCTGTCCACACATGAAGCAAGTAATCCTCAGTACTACAAGAAAAAATAGCTCAATATAAAATTATTTTAGTGCTCTGTTCTCAACAAATTTGTGTAAAAAATAAAAGTCATAACAAACTTACTTCTGAAGTGTTAAATATGTAATGAATACACAAAATCTCTTAACGTCTAAACAACTATATATATATATATATATATATATATATATATATATATATATATATATATATATATATATATATATATATATATATTAAATTGTGCTCTTCTTTCAATAAAATGAACCAAAAGCTTTACTTTTATTGCATCTTACACTTTTTAATTTTAATGCATTGGTAATTATTTAATAATATAATACAATAACCAATTAAAATTAAATAAATTATACATTTTCAAAATAAATCAATTTATGTATTTAAGATATTTAAGTTTCAAGAAACTGCTAAGGTTGGGTGCTGAGATTATGCTTTCAAATACATTGCTAGAAAATTCTTCCAATTTTTTCTATAAAAATATACAATATTTTTAATCTATTTTTATTTAATACTAAAATTATCAATAATCCTTACTTCGTAAAATATGTTATTTAATAAAGCTAAATATGAGATCCAGTAATTACAAATTCACAATAATATATTCCATAAGGCATATAAACAAGTCCTTATTCATATTTGCATACTTAAAGTAATTTCATATTTTTACCGCATTTAATAAATTATATTTCTGATACTTTTTGATTTATTAAACTTTTATTTCATTTTTGCTAAGATTATCTGTAGTTTTTCCTGTTTTCTCTTAATATGTGTGTCTTAAAAGCAAATAAGTATAATCATATCTGAAAAAAATGTTTCATTTTATTAATCACATCATACAAACATATGTTACATATTATGAAGGAAACTAATCTCTAAGATATATAAAAACAATGGTAATGAGGCAACATTATCTCATGAATAGTAAATCCTTCTATGGAAATTGAATGAAGCAAAAACTAACAAAGATTTCCAAAATGTAAAATAAATGATGTTTACAGAAAAGCTTGCATATTTAGGTAATCATAAATACAATAAAATATTATAACTGAGCATGGCTAACTTAACATACAAGTGACTCAGATTTGAACAAACACACATAGTAAATAAATCATGAACCAAGTGATTTTTACCTATATAGTAATATAACTAAAATAGATAAATAAATATATTGATTCACAAATGGCTCTATGGCAGTTTAAATTTATATTTACAATGGATTCATAAATTTTTAAAGAATGTCAATGGTACCAGTAATGAGTACCTTACCTGGAAAAAAAGATACAATTCAATAAATGATGACTTATATGATGATAAAGTGTATTATGGGATGTATAATAAATTATCTTAATTGCAAAATAAATTATATAATAAAACAATTTTGTAATTATTGATACAATAGGGAAATTAAAATAATAATAATAATAATAATAATAATAATAATAATAATAATAATAATAATAATAATAATAATAATAATAATAATAATAATAATAATAATAATAATAATAATAATAATAATAATAATAATAATTTATTGAAATAAGCATTAACTTATTGAGGTGGGTAAAATAAAGATTATAATTCTAATTTACCAACTATGATCTAATATATTATATTTTTTATAACTCATCTCCACTCATCTTTCCTTTTTATGATTACAATTTATGGATGTGATACATATTTAAATTATAAAGTGCACAGTTATAAAAAGGTTAATTATAAACTATTTAAACAAAACAATAAAAAGATTTTAATATTGTTATTTTTTAAAAGAAAAATATATTTCTCATATTTTTTAAATGATAATGCCTGCCAAGTAAGTTATACTAATGAAAATTATTAATAAAAACAAAGTTTTAATAAATGTTTACCATTAAACTTGTCTTTATACTTCTTTTTAAATCATTTTTACAAATTAAAACAACTGATTGTTAATGTTTTTATTAGCATCTGCTAACAATTTTGCATATATATATATATATATATATATATATATATATATATATATATATATATATATATATATATATATATATATATCACTCCAGCTGATGTTCCATTATTCAATGATGTTTTCTTTGGTACATTTTTGCTAGAAAAAAACACAAACATAGGATATATAAGCAATTATAATTATTAGATAATGTCCAATTATTATTTCTTTTGATTCTGCAATCCAAGGTGAATTCAATTATTTTAACTTTATGATGATCAGTATAGCATTTGTGATATCCATTTTATTTTAATTATAAAGATATCAAATTAAGAGGGTGTCCCATGCCACTGTTTTAAGCTATCTTACTCACAGTCCATATTTCGTTGCTATGTGTTCTAAATATATTTATAAAAGTGAGGTAAAATAAACACAAAATGTTAAGCAAATGAAAATATGTGTTTTTTTTCTTGCTGAAATCATTTCTATAGCAATGGTAACACAAAATCCAGTCCTTTTTCTTTTTTTAAACATTGGCCTTTAATCATGTGATCTATTCCTTTTAATTCTAATAAGGCATTGTTATCATTCAGCAATAACTTAAACTAAAATGTTTCATTTTAATATTTAATGAATGGATGGTTCATTTACTTCAGATTCATTTAAAACAAATATTTTTATTAAACCGATAACCTTTAATTTTTTTTTATTTAGATAGTTATACACCACAAATAACTATAAGTGGCAACATGTGTACATCATATATCCCCACTCTTAATGAAAAATAAAGAAAACATTCCAAAACAATGACCATAAGATTATCATGACCAACTAAACATTCTATGAAAAATTCATAGTTAATTAAAATTAAATCACCTTAACAATGAGGTCCATGGTTATGTACAATTATGTGTCATATTTAAAAAAATATTTAAACATAGTAAAATAAAAAATACAAATATCTTGCAATAATTATATTCATTAGCACCCTTATTTTTCATTTTAATTGGATACTTGAAAAAATAAGTCCATAGTATTATACAGGTTGCATATATTTTGATCAATAAAATCAATCCTTTTATTTCTAATAAATATTGATTATTCTTTATATCAGATAAAATTATGAATATAGTTATCATAAATTGGATATTTACTATTATATATATATATATATATATATATATATATATATATATATATATATATATATATATATATATATATATATATATATATATATATATATATATATATATATATATATATATTAAAACATTTAGTTGAAGTCTTGCAATAAACTATTTTCTAAATCACTAAGCTCACAAATCCAACACATCTTACTGGCTTATCCAGAAATTGAGACAAATTCTTATGTTCCCAGTTAATGTACCTACATTTGCAACTGCATACTTGATGGTCATAAAACCATTTGGACTTTAAAGGTTTTACTTCTTATGACAGAATCTTACATTTATTACTACTATTTAAGCTTGTGATGGGATTACCCTTTAAGTAACCTGGTCATTTTCTTGGATGGCATCACATGTAAGATAATATCATAATACAAATAATCTCTATCTAAATTTCCAAACATTGGATCTCTTGTTCATGTCCATTGTCTACCTTCTCTCTTTATCATTAATTTATTGACCCTCTTTTAACCTCGTTTCTAGGATTCTACCTTTAACCTGGCATTCAAATCTATACTTTTCAGTCTTAGTTTCTATATTATATGTATAACTTTGTCCCTATTCTATATTATCTCATAACTTATTGATTTTATTTATATTTGACCTTGATTTTTTTCAATCTTACTCTGTAGTTCATTAAATTTTAATTTTTGTATTTGTCCCTGTCCCATTTTTATTTTATAGACTAATTCAGTGTTCACATGCTAATTTCTTATTTAAGCTTATTTTTAACTCATATTGATCCTCTTCTATATTCATTACTAACATTGCTTAGCCTTGCTTCATTTCCACTTTAAGTGCTTCTTGATTTTTGTCACATCTTTCTTGATTTTCATCAATTTTATTCATTTAATTCCTCTATTAATGTTTCCTTACTTTGTTTAAATTCTTGTTTAATTTGCTTCATTTTATTCATTAAACCTTTTAACATTACGATTATAGGTTCATCTTGATCATCATTTGAGATTCCAGATATTTCACTAACTTCTCTTTCCACTTCTAAGGTATCTAACTCTTTGTCATTTCCATAATTTATGTCAGATTTGTATTTATGACTTTATTTTAGACAAGAAAGAACACGACTTTCCTCCTCTTCAATTCAATATCTCAGATCAAATGAAATGAAAAACTTGTTTTCTCTATTATGCTTCATATGCTGAATCATATGAATCAATTAAATCTCTATTCACACACATATTAATTTAAGTAATATACCTTTTATCACAACATTATCATTCCAAACTAATGTGTACAATTTTTTTTTAAAAATTTCAACTTATATTGTGTACAACATAGTGTATATTTTATGACTATACTCAAAAGATTTTGCATTGTGCTATCATCAACAAATTCAAATAGTGTACATTATTGTTTTCTATCAATTTTCTAAAATAACTAACATACACAACCTTTAATAAAATAAGTTACATTCAAATACCTTTCATTATTTATTTTACAGTTGCTTCATGAAGAGAATTTAATATTTATTATTAATGAGCTCATATTCATTTGGCATTTTACTAACATATAACACATATGTAGTACTTTTAAAGTCACATAAAGTCTTATTTTTATTATTATATGAGAAGACCGGACATCATCATCTGATAATTTGCCTTTACATGCCCATTTTTGGCATATCAATAAAACATTTTATTTATAAAGCATTTTACAATATTGCTATTTTTCAAGAGATTTATTTTTACCTCTCTATTTTTTAGAAAACAATTTGACAACCTATTCTAAAATTCCAACTCTTAACAAAGACAAATACAAATTTAAAATTATTATCTACTCAGTCATTACACTGTTTAATTTAACACTAATATACACAAAATAGCTGATATCAATTGTGACATTGATCAAATATTTTGATTATATGTATCTATTATTATACCACTTTAAATCCCTGATGGATCATGGATATATACCCGACTCCTTGTTGTGTATCTAATGTAAAGGAAACTAAGCTTTAAGATATATAAAAACAATGATAATGAAGCAGCATTGTCTCATAAATAACTTTTTTTTTTTATTAAAGTTGAATGAGCCAAAAACTAACAAAAACTGCTAAAATGCAAAACTAAAATAAGTGCTGTTCTCTTAATACCTTGCATATCTGTGTAATCATGAATATAATTAAATATTATAATTGAGCATGACTAGCTATCCATGCCAATGTCTCAGAGATTTGGGCAGCTACACATAACAAATAAATCATGAACCAAGTGGTTTTCTCCACCTATACACTAAATATTTGGGCAATCTAAATATACTGCATGAAATGTTATATTTATGCAATTAAAATAGATAACTAAAATAGATAAATAAATATGTTGATTCACAAATAGCTCTTTGGAAGTTTAAATTTATCTTTACAATGGACTCATAGATTTGTAAAGGGCACCAATGGTCCAAATAATGAGTATCTTGCCTGGCAACGAAGATACAATACAATAATATTTGATGATAAAGTGTAATATGAGATTCACAATGAATTATCTTATTTGTAAAATAAATTATCAAATAAAACAATTTTATAATGATTGATGCAATAGGAAAATCAAAATATTTTAGTTAATAATAATATAAATGTACTGAGATAATCATTAACTCATTGATCTGGGTAAAATAAAAATCATAATTTCAATTTAACAGCTGCAATCTAATATCTTACCATATTTTTATAAGTCATCTCCACTCCTCTTTTCTTTTTATGATTGCAATTGATGGATGTGATATATATTTAAATTATAAAGCATACAGTCATAAAAGGATCAATTATAAACTTTTTAAACAAAACAATAAAAATACTTTAATATTGTTATTTTTTAAATATATATATGTGTTTCTCATGACATTTAATTGATAATAAATGTCAAGTAGATTATGGTAATAAAAATTATTAATAAAAACAAAGCTTTAATAAATGTTAACTGTTAAACTTGTCATTATAATTTTCTTTTCTTTCTTTTAAACCATTTTTTTTTATAAATAAAACATCTATTTGTTAAGGTTTTTATTAGGATCTGTTACCACAGTTTTGCATATATATGACTCCAGTTGATGTTTTATTACCAGATGATGTTTCTTTTCTTACTTTTTTGCTAGCAAAAACACAAACATAGGGATCTATATGCGATTTGAATCAATATATAATTTCAATTATTATTCCTTTTGATACTGCAATCCAAGGTGCATTTAATTATCTTAACTTTATGGTGGTCAGCATAACGTTTGTGATATCCTTTTCATTTTAATCATAAAGATACCAAATTAGGGGGGAGATCCATGCCCCCTCTCTCTAAGTTGTCATGCTTACAGACCATATTTCTTTGCTATATGTTGCAAATATATTTATAAAAGTAACTTAAACACAAAAATTTAAGCAAAAGAAAGAATGTGTTTTCTTCTTGCTGAAATCATTTTTGTAGCTATTGCAAGACAAAACATCTACCTTTTTCTATTTTAAACACTGGATTTTGATCATGTGATTCTCTTCCTTATATTTTTAATGACATTGTTATCGTTGAGCAATAGTTTAAACTAAAATATTTCATTTTAAAATTTAATAAATGAATGGTTCATGTATTTCAGATTCATTCAAAACAATAAATATTTTTTTATTACCAGATTGACCTTTAATTGTTTTTTTTATTTAGCTATTTATACACAACATAAAACTATAGTTGGTAACATGTGCATATCAATACAGACATATATAATTGTTCATATGTATTAATAAAATATTTGTTATATATAATATATTAAAAGGGACTTGAACTCAGACTTTTGAGCTCTCTATGGCTATTTAATATACTTTATAACCAATTCACATAGCCACAATCATGTGAAAAATGATCTCCAATAGACATATTTCATGCTGAATCAGCACCCATCATTTGGACCAGATCATCATTTCTCCCACATATATAATCAATCAGTTCTCAGCTATGGATGGCTGAAGAGTTGGAGGGTGGAGAAGACTGAAGCTATCATAATATATAGAGCACTGATTATATATGCATGTGAGAGATGATGATCTGGACCAACTGATGAGTGCTAGTTCAGCACAAAATACTTATATTGAAAATCTTTTTTTTTCACATGTAAGTGGTCATGTGTATCAGTTGTATAAGATGAACTGAATATTTGTAGGGAGCTTGAAATTCTAAGTTCAAGTCTCTTATAATTACATTGTTTAATTTAGACAATATACATGTATTTGATATATATATACACAGAAAAAGAATCAGAATTAAAACCAATTCTTTTTTTTTATGTTGCACTTCAAGTATACAATAGTCAAATATGTTTAAAAATACATATATACAAGCAACAAAGATTACAAATTATAAAATTATTATAAAAAAAGCCTTTTTCAGCAAATTATGTTTTTTTGCCCTTTTCAATATGTCTCCATGATTTAAAGCACATACAGCGACATCTATATCAATACATGAGAGAAGATAGATAAACAAATGGATATTTGACATGATCTATTATGTGATTTTTCTCCCCCTCAATTCTACTACAAAATTACTCTGTTATATATATTGAATGGATATATATCCACATATATTAATTAATTAACTATCCATTCTTTATTCATTAACCACTTATTATTTAACTTAATGGATGTTTTGTATATATTCATACAGTTGTTTTTATTATACATGATGTAATTTGTTTCATATATTTTACATCTATTAACATTTTTAATATAATCAAGAACACTTATATTATCAATACAATTTATTTTATGTCCATACTGCAAATAATGAACATATAACGCAGATCTATCATCTTTCCTAGCAATAGCACAATGATGCTATTCCTAGGAAAGATGATAGATCTGCATTATATGTTCATTATTTGCAGTATGGACATAAAATAAATTGTATTGATAATATAAGTGTTCTTGATTATATTAAAAATGTTAATAGATGTAAAATATATAAAACAAACTACATCATGTATAATAAAAACAACTCTATGAATATATACAAAACATCCATTAAGTTAAATAATAAGTGGTTAATGAATAAAGAATGGATAGTTAATTAATTAATATATGTGGATATATATCCATTCAATATATTGAGGGGAAAAAATCACATAATAGATCATGTCAAATATCCATTTGTTTATCTATCTTCTCTCATGTATTGATATAGATGTCACTGTATGTGCTTTAAATCGTGGAGACATATTGAAAAGGGCAAAAATACATAATTTGCTGAAAAAGGATTTTTTATAATAATTTTATAATTTGTAATCTTTGTTGCTTATATATATGTGTATTTTTAAACATATTTGACTATTATATATATATATATATATATATATATATATATATATATAGATATATATAGAGATAGAGAGAGAGAGAGAGAGAGAGAGAAGAGAGAGAGAGAGAATATCAAACAAAACAAATATAATCAAAATATTCTAGAATAAAAACTACATAATTCAATTTGTCTATATAAAATTATATTTTTATTTTATATAGACATATGGAAGTTTATAGGTTTTATTGTAGCATATTTTGATTAACACACATGCATAATATAAGTGTGTGTATGTGTGTGGTGTGTGTATAATATTGTATTAAAAATAATTATAATAGTGATATTATAGTATATAAATAAATATAATAAACTGCAGAAGTATTTTTAGTTAATTTCTTAATCTTCTTCAAACTAAAAACCATTTCATTTCAAATCTAAAAAAAAATAAATGTTGTCATGTTATATACCAAGATTTATCAACTTAATATTAGCTCATTGTCTGTTATTTATATTATTTATCAAAATAATAATTAAAAATTAAGATGGAAATTTTGGTAAACAGAAATAGGATGCATTTAATTAATACATAATATGCTGACACTAAAATTCATAAACTTGGGACATGAGATAATGATCTTTATTTTTTTTAAATATGAATTTAAATGGTTTTCAGTTGAAGAAGGTTACAAAATTAACTGAAAGTATTTCTATGATTTATTGTACTTATCATTTAATAAAACTTTTGCTTTAAATTTAAGATGCACACTGCTTTTACTGGTCTAAAATTTGGATAAAAAGTGCTTATATATGAAGTAATATAGTATTTATAAAATATATTCACTGCTCTAATTCATTAATTTTATTACAATAATTATTCTATAGCAGACATTTTGAGCCATATATATATATATGTGTGTGTGTGTGATCACTAGATGGAGCTTTGCCAATAGTTCCTAACAAACTTTTGTTTACATAAATGTTGAGAGAGAGATAGAATTCAATATCTTTTTCGTTGTCTCCAACCTTTAGACCATGGTTTCAAGCTAATTGGCTCATGTCAGTAAAGAGTAGGAAGATCAGAAACTAGATCTAGTTTATGTAAACAAAATCTTGTTAGGAGCTATTGATAAAGCTCCATCTAGTGATCATAAAATGCAAGCTAAGAGCAAGTTACAAAATTTATAACTTGTTTATAGGAGTAGAATGTATAGAAAGTACATGAAATTAGTATCATTTATATCTGGAATAAATTATATTTATTTGTTATTCAGAAGCTTACTAGGTATTTTATTTTATATACATCTGGATCTACTAATGTCCATGATCATTTTGTATTAATATATCAATCTTATAAGTAAAGAAATGTTAACAGTATATTAAACTGTATTGATTAATTATATGAAAAATATATTGATAGGTATTTAAATGATTCTTTGTGAATTTAAGTTAGTGAATGGTTATAGTAATAGTTTTGGAGATGATTGTAACATGGAATAGGCAATAAATCATTTTGACATTTAACTTTAAACATTAAATAATGATTAAACTTCAGAAGCATCAGTGATACATAATTATTATTCCTTGCATTCAAACTTAACATAAGTAGAGAGATTTTAATTCAAGATTTTTTCATCCTCCATTTCATCTCAACCAACTGATACACATGAGCACATATATGCAAAAAATATACATGATCACCAATATACATATTTCATGCAGAAACAGCACTCATCATTTGGAACAGATCATAATCTCCCACACATATATGCAATTAGTGTTTGGTTTACATTAACCTTTTAACTGCTAATTATATTATTGGTTGTGTCAGCTAAAAATCAAAGCTTTTAATTGGCCAGCTCACAAACTGAAGACAAGTCAATTGTCAAAATATTTTTACCTTTAATATCATATTGACTTTATAATCGTTTATAAAAAGTATATTAATACATTGTCAGGTTATAAAAATGAACGAAAGTTCTTTCAAAAATAAATTGCTATTTATTTATTATAAAATATTCAATTTCAGCAACATAAAAGCCATCATATAAACAAAGAGTTCATGATGTAAATGCCTTTTATGTTATAGAAAAGTAAATACTTCTTTTTGCTAAATCTTAAATATTTTTACTAAAATCTTCAATATTTTTCGAAAATAATTTTGTTTTTTTTAGTATACTCTCTGAAAATGATTTGTAATTACTCAATATATACTTTTAATATACTTTAAATCATATTCAAAATGAAAACCTCAGCGTTTTTCTTTATTTTCTTTGATCAGGCGGTTTTTTTGTTCTTTCCAGCCAATCAGAATGTCTTTTTCGGCTGAGAGCTGGCTGACAGCCAATCACTGACAAGCTTCTTTCTTTGTTTAGCTTTAAATGCGGTTTTATTGATTTTTTACTTATAAAATAATTTGGAAGAGGTCACCATCTTACAGAACTTTTAAAAACCTAATCAATAACTGTCAAACGAATATCCTAGCATTAAAAATAACAGAATTAGAGTGACATCAGCTGTCGACAAGAGGCCTCGTAAAAGGCGGGAAAAGGGTTAAGATAGACAGACTTCAATCTTCTCACCTTTTAATTATTGAACTCTCCATTTTATTGCAAAACCAATGATGGAATACTAAAATCCCTTATTGGATTTGATATTGTAGTTGGTAGTGTTCTGATCTATCGTGTCAGCCACTTGATGGCATTGATTTTAAACAAAAACACATTGATATAACATTCCCAGGCCAGTGATTTTATAGAACTACAATTTCTATAAAATTAAAAAAATCAAACAAAATTTCCAAATGTAAGCTGATTTTTGGGACTTTTTGGGACAATAATTAATCAGAGACTGGCTTTTATGTGTGTGTGTGTGTTGAAAAAATTACATTACTTTGGAATAACTGAAACACACAAGCTTATATATTTGTGTTTATATATGAAATATATAGAGTATAAGAGCACAGACTTTCACATGACCCACCACTCTCCACACTATCTCATAATACTGATACACTCAAACACATATATGTTGAAAAGAGAAATAATCACCAATATATGTATTTCATGCTAAACCAGTGATCATCAGTTGGTCCAGATTACCAGCTCTACACATATATGCTATAAGTGCTTAGATATATATTAGGATAGCCAATTCTCTTACTTTAATGGATATGCTTCAATCTACTCCACACTCCAACTCTTCAACCATCCATTCAGTTGAAAATCTGATGATGGAATTCTCAAAGGCCACCCTAAGGCCAAGATTCTTGTCACACCCATGTTGACCTAAGATCAATCTGACCCCTCATGTACAGAACATAATCCATTTAATACATATGCAAGGGATAGGCAGAGATCTCTACTATGTAATAACTGATACACTTAAGCTTATTATATATTTGTGTTTATATATGTAATATATAGAGTATAAGAGCACAGACTTTCACAGGACCCACTCTCCACATTATCTCATAATACTGATACACTCGAACACATATATGTTGAAAAGATAAATAATCACCAATATACGTATTTCATGTTAAACCAGCAATCATCAGTTGGTCCAGATTACCATCTCTACACATATATGCTATATGTGCTCATATATATATATATATATATATTAAAATAGCCAATCCTCATACTTTAATGGACAGGCTTCATTCTACTCTACACTCCAACTCTTCAATCGTCCATTATGAGATAGTGTGGAGAGTGGTGGGTCATGTGAAAGTCTGTGCTCTTATACTCTATATATTACTTTTGAATAGCAAATAATACTACATTAAAAACTTTTTTTAACAGTAATCCAAACAAAATTTTACAATGAAAGATGACTTTGATCTTTTTGGGACAATAATTAATTAGAGTGGCATTTTTTTTGGGTGTGTACATATAAACAAGTATGTTACTTTGTTAATAACAAATAATAGTAAATATATCAGAGACTTATTTGGACAGTATTTAATCAGAGATGGGCTTCTTTGGGTTTTTTTATGTATCGCAAAAGTTACGGTACTTTTTTAATAAAAAAAATAATGATTTTAATCAATCAGAGTGGCAATTTTTTTTTGTGTGTATATAAAAAATTACATTACTTTTTTAGTAACAAATAATAATAAATATAACAGATAATTATTTGGACAGTATTTAAGCAGAGATGGGCTTCTTTGGATTTTGTTTATGTATCAGAAACTTTTTTAATAAAAAATAAATTTTAATTAATCAGAGTGGCATTTTTTTTTTGTGTGTATATAAAAAATTACATTACTTTTTTAATAATAAATATAATAGAAAATTATTTGGATAGTAATTAATCAGAAATGGGCTTCTTTGGATTTTTTTTTTTTTTTGGATTGAAAAGGTTATGGTACTTTTTTAATAAATAATGAAATTAAATTTTACACTTTTTGGATAGTAATTATTCAAACACTGCATTTCGGGGGGAAAAGAAAATTAGATTGCAAACAACCTACTAAAGTTAATAGTGATAAGCTATTAAAATAAAATCCATCTCAGGTGTCTGGCAATTGTCAATTTTCAGAGTTGGAAGAAGCCATCTTCCTTGTCTCGGACGATTTACAGCACTTTGTTTACTTTCATCGGGAATTTTGAGTGTTGTGCTGTACCCTAAAATCCAATTTGTGAGGATTACACAATCCTGATGGAACATTGACAACACTGTTAAAACTTCCAGAAGTTACCAGTAGGTCAGTTCACATGAAAAAAAGTTGGACCTGAAATGTTAAATTATTTAGACATAATGCAGCACAACCTCACACGATGCTGTAAAGAAAATATATAACTCAGCATTACAATGAAGTGCATAACACATGCAACTATTTCAACCAATCAAGGCATTTTTCTGTGCTTTTAGCTTTAAAAAAGCCAAAGTGGTAACCAGCAGCTGAGTAAACTGACTCTTTCTGTGTTTTATCATAGAGAGAAGGTTATCTGCTTGGCTGTGGCCACAGAAACGGTATATTTCTAGAAATTTAGCTAAAAATAATGTTGTCAAGCAGCTGACATGATAGAACAGAACATAACCTTATAGTCACGCCCATGTAGATATTACATTAATACAACCCTCATATTATTACACCATTACTTAAAACAAATATATAATTTTCATAACACTCCATTTTATATTATCTCCCATGCATAGTGATCTTCATATTAACTCCTTTTCAATTAAGCAAACTCTCCATTAAATAGGATAACTTTTTTTATTTTTTTATTCTTCTTTTCATATCATATTTTTTATCCAAGTTGAACACAAACTATCCATTGCATTTTACTTCATGAATATTAAATATTAAAGATGTTTGAGCATTAATTGTTTTGTGTGATTTAACTCACTCATATATGTATTAATATTCTTTGTCTCTTTTTCAATGATATTGCTATACATTAGTATGTGGCAATCTATAATGGCAAATAAGTTTTTATATAACAATTCTTTTTTATTCTTTATCAAATCTCTCTTTAACAATGTTAAATAATCTATTTACATAGGATAGTGCACTACATTAAACATTATATATATATATATTCTTTTTTTATCATTGATTTGTCCTTTTTCCCAGATATTTTGTTTACAGCAACACAAAATTTAAAATTCTAGTCTTTTAATGCTTTTACTTGTATAAGTGCTAACTGTCTTTCAAAACACATTAAATTCACTCCCAAGGTTCTTTCTATGATTTTTAAAGAACATTTATAGTACATACCTTAGAAAACAATTACTTTAGTAAGCAAAAAAGAAAGAAACTGCTGAAGTAGTAAACAATTATTACACTTAAAACAAATGTCCTTAAAACACTAAAGATCTTTTTGCAAGTTAAAAATTACGAGTTAGTATAAAAAAAATCGGAGGTTGTAGGTAGAGTCAAAACAAAATAAACGAAGTTCAAATGTCATTTTAATTATAATATATATTTACATAAATTTAATTTATATTTCATATTTATAGAAAAATATATACTAAAAATAATTTATAGAGTCTAACACACAGAAATTGATTTCCAAAACTTTTAGTTAACCTATTAATTTATGCATAATATCTTTTAAAATAAATTTTTGATAAATGTTTATGCTCACTTAAGGTAAAACATCTCAAGTTTTACTTCATTTATCTTTCCTGTAAACTTATTATTATCATGCGTACACTAAGGTTTGAATATCTTTATTTATTTTTGCTATTGCTTTTGTTATAATTATAAAACTCCTTATAAATTGAACGCAATAACTTCCACTAAAAGAATTTATATGGTTTGAAAAGCAAAGAATTTTATATGGACTTAAATATTTTCATTTTTTATTTACTTTCAAGAAAGTGTTTTATTTTTCTTTCTTTTCTTATTAATCATCCTAATTACATCATTGATTTACAAAGAAAAAATCTCCTCTTTCCAAAGCAGGAATAAATAATGCTAAATATAGCAAAAAAAAAAAAAAACATAAATTAGACATGTAAAAAGTTTAAATAATAAAAAAAAGAACACACTGTAAAAAATAAATGGTGTATTGCTTGGGCATTCATAAGAAGTTTCAGCATTGAAAGTGCTAAATTTGGGTAACAATCCATGAACTTTGTGCTTCAGGATCCATTCAACTACTCCTGCATCAAACCAGATGTGCAAAGCATAACATGAAAAAAAAAATGTTGATTAAAAAACTGTAACAATTTTATGACTTTTTAAAATAATGTTTCATTGTATAACATTTTTAAACAATGTATCATTTTTTTTCCCCTTTCTATTTATTTTATTGTATTAAATCTGATTAGCCATCGACAGTAATATTTTAGAGATGTTTTTGTATTCACCAACTTTTATAAAAATGAACAGGCATTATCACTAGCTCTTGCAATTTTTTTTCCCATGGTCTGTCATGATTTTGTTTTTCTGGCATCACCCAGTAAGCTTTATAAATTTTCAATAATTTCTGGATCTTTGGTTTACAAAAACTGGCTACAAAGAGCACTTATTGTTTTGTTCTAACCTGGAATTAATTAATTTTGATATTCATGAGAAAAGAACTTTCTGGAGGTTATAAGTATGAATTATTAAACCTATAACAAATGAAGGAATTGATGACATATTACTAATATTACTGGAATTTAAGTTTTTCTTAAATCCCATCTTTCAATTATAGGAATGTGAATTACAAGAATAATTAGACTTGGTTTATGTTAACTATGAGGGAAATTATATAATAATAGCAGATAATGATGAAGCAAAACATAAATCAGGAATTGTTTCAGTTTTCTAACTTAATGAATTGAAAGTTCATCCTTGCTTGGTATCATAGAGTAAGTGCTAAATCTATCCATTCCACAGGTTGACAACCTATCTAATCATTATTTGCATACTCACAATTACTTCTATAGGAATTGAAACTTCCTTAAAATATAAAAGTTGTAAAAAGAAATGGATAAAAAGGGCATGATTAATTTATATTGTATGGGTGGGGTTTATAAATAATGCATGCATAAACATTATCTATATAAAAAATGATGTCACTGCCATTTTAACTATCTTGAATAGTTTTACAAAAGAGGTTTTAAACAAAACTCAGCATGTAAGATTTGGAGTATGTTCTATCAATAATTAATGTAAATTCAGAAATGTTAAGAAGATATACATTCCTAGGAATGATAAGTCTCTTGAAATACAATTACATCAATGTTGTAGTGAAAATTAATTTATAAGATTTCCATTTCTGATTTTGATGTATTTCTAATATTAAGTTGAAGCTGGGTAAAGATAAAATCATTCTTTAGATGGTATATCTGGTATTTGGAATATCTCATAGTTACTAATACCATATAGTCATTTTTCATTTCAAGAGCCTCACATTTTCAGTTTTTTTTGGAGTTCAAACTTATGGTTGTACTGTGTACAATCATAATTTGGTAGCTTTAATCATAGGTTTATCAAATCAAAGTATGTATCTATCATCATCATCATCATCATCAACCATTATCAATCCACTGCAGGATGAAGGTCTCTCCAAGTTTAATCCATCTTCTCCTCTTTAGCTTCTCTTTTCCACAACACCCCTGCACATTTTCTTAGTTCATCCATCCATCTCACATGTGGTCTCTTTCTGGGTCTTTTACAATCTCTTGGAATCCAGTTTAAAATTTCAATTGTCCATCTATTATCATTTCTTCTAACAATATGTCCAGCCCAACTCCATTTCAATCTTTTAATTTTTTCAATAAGGTCAGTAACACCTGTTTGTTGTCTTACCCATACATTGTGTTTTCTATCTCTTCTTGTTACTCCCAACATACATCTCTCCATACTCCTTTGAGTGGTCTGAAGTCTCTGTATTGCTCTTATATTAAGTGTCCAAGTCTCAGATCCATAAGTAAGAACTGGTAAAACACATTTGTTAAAAACCATCCTTTTCAAACACATAGGCATATTTCCTTTTAGTATCAAGTTATTTCTACCAAAAGCACTCCAACCAAGTTTAATTCTATGATTAATTTCCTCCATTATGTTTCCATCTGTATTAATAATCTGACCAAGGTATTTGTAACTGTTAACTTCTTCTAATTCTTCATAATCAATCTTTATTTTCATACTTCGAGCAAATCGATTAAACATTACATTAGTCTTTTTAACATTTATCTTTAGTCCTACTTTTCTACTTTCATCTGCTAACTCCTGCAACATTTCCTGCAGCTCTGAAGCATTATTTGCAAAAACAACTACATCATCTGCAAAATCTAAATGACTGAAATACTCTCCATTTACTTTCATTCTTTTAGTTTCCCATTTTAATCCACAAAATACTTCTTGCAGCACTGCTGTAAAAAGTTTTGGAGATATGGAGTCACCTTGTCTTACACCTTTCTCAATGTTGATTTTTCCAGTATCATTATGTAATCTAATTATTGCTGTTGCATTTTTACAAATATTCTTTAAAATATGACAATATCCTGGATCTATACCTTGATGATCCAATGCTTTAATCACTGAAGAAATGTGTATAGAATCGAATGCCTTTTCATAATCTACAAATCCAAAACATAATGACAACTCATATTTATTTGTCCTTTCTATGACTTTTCTCAATACCTGGGTATGAACTATTGTACTAAAACCACTTTTAAATCCATCTTGTTCTCTTGGTTGGTGGAAATCCAAAGTTCTCGGTAGACGAGTTGTAATTATCTTGGTAAAAAATTTATATAAAACTGATAAAAGGCTGATAGGTCTGTAATTTCTAATATCTTCTTTATCACCTTTTTTAAATATTAATATTATTACTGCATTCTTCCAATCTTCCGGTACATCTTTATCATTTAGACATTTGGTATATAACTTTGCTAAAATTGTTTCTATTTCTTTACCTGCTTCTTTTAATATATCAATTATAATTCCATCATTTCCTGGAGCCTTTCTTTTCTTCATACATTTAATTGCATGTCTCACTTCTTCATTTAAAATTCTGGGCAATTCGAAAGATGTAATAGATATAGGAGGTACTTGTTCTTTATTACTATATAATTCTTGATAAAAATCTTCTACCAATTTCATGATGTCATCTCTCTTTTTAGTAATAATTCCATCTTTTTTTCTTATTGCAGATATAAATTTCCTACCAATACCAAAATGTTGTTTAACATTCTTGAGACTTTTATTTTCTTCTACAGCTTTCCTTGCTATTTCACACTTATACTTTCTTATATCATTTTCAACTCTTTTCCGTACCATTATACAAAATTCGAGATATTCAATTCTTTTTAATACATCATTTTTGTATATCTTCATATTCCTTCTTTTCTTCATAAATTCTCTAGTCTCAGTAGAAATTTTATTAGTCAATTGCTGCTTTTTCCTACCAGCTATCTTTGTTGCAGTTTTTAAAAGTGTATCAGTTATTTTTATATTAATTTCATTCAAATCTGAATCATGTTCAAAATCTCCTAACACTTGAAACCTATTTGTAAAGTTCTAATTTAAATTCATTAGAATGTTTCTGAAGATTAGGAATATCAACTGTAAATATTGTTTTTCTTAATAATTTTTGTCTCTCTAGTTTTACATTAACACGTAACTTACACCTTACTAACTGATGATCACTTCCTGTGTTAAATTTATTAAGAACATTACAATCTTGAAATATGTATTTCCTGTTAGTCAAAATATAATCCAATTCTGCTGTACCTTCATTTGGATGCTTCCATGTCCATTTCCTTTTAACATTTTCCTCAAAAAATGAATTCATAATATAAAGTTTTTCTTTTTCTGCAAACTCCACAAGTCTATGTCCTCTCTCATTTCTATTACCATAACCAAAATTACCTACAGCAATTTCATCTTTCATTTGTCTACCAATTCTAGCATTAAAGTCTCCCATAACAATTTTAAAATGTTGTTTACTCTGATCAAAAGCCTTTTGTACATCCATATAAAAATCTTCTACTACTTCATCACTATGAGAACTTGTTGGGGCATAAACCTGAATTATCTGCATTTGGTATCTGCTATTAAGTTGTATAACTAATCTTGCAACTCTGTCCAATACACCATCAATCTCCACAATATTGTTCTTCCACTTTTTATTTATAATGAATCCTACTCCACTTGTATTTCCAATATGTGTGCCTTTATAATAGAGTATATGTCCACTTTTTAAATCAATTGTTTCTTCACCTTTTCTTCTAACTTCACAAAGTCCAATAATGTCCCATTTAATATAAGACAATTCTTCTTCTAATTCTTGCAATCTTCCTTCACTTGAAAGTGATCTGCAGTTGTAAGTACCTAAATAAAAAGTCGTCATCAAATGGCAGCCTGGGTCCACAATCAGGGGATTCTTAGCACCCTCCGCTTTCCGCCACCAACCACTGCCTTGGTTGGTAACTTTACAGCCTCCTGGGAATAAAAGCCATGCTTTATTTTTGTCTGTCATAATTGTATATATGTATTGGAAAAATATTTATCATTTACACAAACATTCATTCTGCCTTATCAGGCACTGAGAAGAAAGACCATGGTGTTTCTTTATCTTAAACTCAGAGGTAAAAAGCCAATAAACTCACCACACTGGCTAATGCATGTTGGTGAGCAGCCCATCCATGTTCATATACTATATGAATAATCACATAATAATAACAGCTGCAATGACAAGAATATATGGAGTGGACATTAGGAATTTGCCCTGCTCGGTTCCTTTAAGGCCTCCAAGAGAAATCAAGGGGTCTCCTTTCAGTTAATAGCAAACTTCTTTCTGCAGCCATGTATCTATATGTAGACATTTATTTCCCATGTTAATACATGATACTTACAAGATGACCCTAGAAGGCTGTCTTCCTGTGTGATACGCCCAATTATTTCTGATGATTCATTCTTGGATACTCAGTATATGTTGAAAAATGGTTGGAAAATTAATGCGGAAGTAGATCTTAAAAATAATATAATTGAAAGAAATCTTAAAGATTCTGAAATATTTAAGTGATGACTAATGACAATTTCTAATTGCTAACAGAAATTAATCTTAGCTAGTATAATGACGATTTGAAAGATAATGTTAGAGATGAACACAAGCTGATAAAATTGTATCAAAAATATCTGATCATCATTTTTGAAATAGTTACTTTGGTCATTGTTATAAAATTTTAAAAAGTATTTCAAGGTTATGAGAAATATTGAATATGATTATGATGTTTAATGCTGAAAATGTATTTTCTTAGCATTACAGATATAAAACCATCAAAACATCACATGATCACTATTTCATAAAAACCTTCCTTCTTTTATTGATTACAAAGCCTTGCACTTGGTGGCACTACTGTATGGAGAGTTTGAATTATTGGTTTTTATGCTGGGTTTGGGAAAACATAAGGGGAATTTAGATATAAAGGTTATAGAGTTGACAAAGATTATGTTGTGAAATTGGGATAGAGCAGATTATGGGTAAATTTGGAGTGGGGGATGTAAAATAAAGTGGCTAACAGGTTTATCTGGGCATAATTGCTGAGATATTCTTGACTTCGTTTAAGGAGAAGCCATAATACATCACATCACATCACATACCCTCATTACAAGTATAAAATTAAGGCTATAATTGCTTTTATACATATTACATAATTATAATTTTATAACAATTACAGTATAAATCTTTTGCAAAAATTTTAGAATATCTAAATTATGAATTATGAATAAAAATTGTTAATTTAAATTGAAGTTTTAAAGAATACACTAATAAATTTATAAGTATATTTTTTGTAAGTGGTATGATGAAGAGATTATAATAAAATTAAATAAAGTCGAATACAAAATTTGATGTTAAAATGTATTACTTTAATAGTTTTTTTCCTACAGATTTCAGAGATGCAATCTTACTATAAAAACTATTCTAAATGTTTCTAAATTTGTATTTCATCAAATTTGAAAATTTGTTTCATAAAAAAAAATAACGTTATCTTTATTTTAAGGAAAAAATACAGGAAATGAATTTGTTATTGTGTATCATACCCCCCCTCCCCAAAGAAAAAAGAAATTGGCTGAGTTACCCATGATATTTTTAATCTATCATTTTTCTTCTTCAAAAGAATTAAAAATTTACAAAAAATGTAAAATAAGCCAATAAATTAAGGCATCTTTTTGTGTGTGATAGCAATTCAATTTCACATATTATTTTTAAAGGATATTTTTATTCTCGCTTTGAAATTTATAAAATATTTACATTATCTACAAAATAAATAAAACTATTTTTAGAATCATACAAATAAACTATACTTTAAAATAAATTTAGATGGCCATATATCAAACACTTTATATAATATAATCAATAAATAACATCTTATTTCTAAAAAATAAAAAATAAGATAGACAATTTTCATTATCAACCTGATAAATAGGCAATTTAAGTAAACCTTAAAATCTTACGAAATGTTTCAATTAATTAATAACTTTTACACTTCTACGGCGCATTGTATCCTCAATAAAATCATGTCACAAACATATATAGTATGATTTAAACAATATAACAATGCATAATTTAATATTTTTTAATAAACCTAATAAAGTTTTAACGTGATAATAATGCAATGGAAATATACTAGATTTACTAAAATATTATCATGGCACAAATTGTCTATATATATTAAAATATTTAAGGGTCTAATTTTCTGCACTTATAATTATGATAATATATACTTTATATAAATATCTTAATGATTATTGCTAATAGATTATTAAGCTAGATATTGCCATGTCTTTTTTAGTCTAGATAATTACTTTACATTAATTGATTGATTTTATAACCACATTGAGTAAATAATACAATTTTATTCCTTTTATCCTATATTTAATATTTTAAATATATTTACATTTATTTTACTATAATATTTTAATCACATAAAATCAAAAAAGCATAATTATCTAAACCATCTGAAGAGTATTGGTTCAGAAGAAATTTATTTTTGGAAGATATTGTTATTATGTATGTATAATGAAAATATAAGTGTACCTATATTATTAGCAGATCTTTATAAGTAAACCATCCAATTATTATTTTTCAACTATAATATACTATATTGTTTAGATAGTTGTAATTTAAAAAGTTTTGGAAATTTTTTGAAATTAAAAACATATATCAAATATAGTTTATCTTATAACAATGTAAAATCATATAAATCAGCTAATACAAATATATATTAATTATACATAATAAGCTTTTTTCAGCACATGGTTTATGCCCTTTTCAATTATTATATATGCTAAAATATGCTGATATATGTAAATTAGTTGAAAATAAATGCATCAGCTCTAAATGATCCATTTCTTAGAGATTTTGTAACACGCATCTTTCCTATTCATAGCCTTATCATCAATAGCAATTAAACAGCAATGTGATTAAGCAGCAGAAAAATAGAATTTTGTTACCATATATTGCAACTACCCATAGAAAGTTTTACTCAGTGTTTAATAAAGAATTTCAACTAAGCTTTCATACACCCCCTAATACAAATAGAATTATTAATAACACCAAAGACATTATAACACCCAACACCTCTCAGGCCGTATATAATATTTCATGTCCAGAAAATAACTGCATGGCATCATACTATGGGGAAACAAAAGCAACTCTTTCTACAAGACTATCCCAGCAATTCTTACAATAAGGCCCAAGTAGACCCAAATTGCAACTCAATATTTGCAATACATCAGAAATCAGCTGGTCATGCATGTGAACCTAAAAATGCAAGAATAGTTTGCAGGGAGAGAAATGACATTAAGAGAAAAGTTAAAGAAGCATGTTTTATTGCTATTGATGATAAGGCTATGAATAGGAAAGATGCGTGTTACAAAATCTCTAAGAAATGGATCATTTAGAGCTGACGCATTTATTTTCAACTAATTTACATATATCAGCATATTTTAGCATATACCAACACACTATGCTTATTCTTTCTTGCCCATGATTATGAGAGCTAAGTTCTCTTGAAAGTGCTCGGGCATTATTCTTTAGATATTATAATTATTTTGAGTTTATAATATATTGTTATTTAATCCTGATGAAGCTCGGTTGTTGTGTGCGTATTTGCGCATTAAAATTATATACATTTATATAGTTTAGATTAGTTCATAGGTTAAAAGGATTTGAAGTCAATGAGTTATAAAAAATATTCTGATATATGATATATGAGAATGTAAAAAAAAAGGTCATTCTTTCAAAAATGATGATAAATTAAAAATTATAAGCTAAAAATTCAATAAAGACTAACTAACCTTCATGCATTATTTATATTAATATTGATTCTATCATCATTATTGGAACTGTTGTTAAAATAAACATTTACAAAACTTCTGTTTGTTTCACCCCAGTGCTATTTCATTTGTATCTTCTAATAATCAAGTAGTATTAGATGACAATGGTTATTTAATATATATCATGATCTATCTTATTTATATCCCAGATCAATTTCTAGCTTAAGGATTTTTTCAGTGAGTGATTAAGCCTGAATATGAATTTAATAAGTATCATTATGTAGTATCTATTGTTTATTTTATTATATTAGAGAGAAATATTGAATATTAAAAAGACAAATTGTTCCTGGAAAGTTAATTTATGAAGTGTAAATAAATAATGCTTTTAAAAATTTTCTTAAGCATTATTTACTTATAGAAATGATAATGCAATTATCCTATAGTTGAATTCTTAAATATTTATACACAAAAATGTTAAATTAAGAATATTAACCATATAGATTATAATTAATAGCCTCCACTCAATTACATATTTTGAAACATATGAACACAAATAACCACCAAGATACATTTTAACACTCTATTACCCATCAATTGGCCCAAGACTCAACTTTACATATATACATTTATCATAAGTTCAGTATTTATCAATAGTAATCTGTTACATTTTAATTTACAAGTGTCAAAATTACTTCATCCACACTTTGATATAATCCACTCTTGATAAATTCATTAATTATTATCACTAATCATTTAATAAACTAAAGTTTATCACTAGCTTTATATAGATTTTAAATCCTCAGTTAAAGATTAATATATCTGGTTTTTAATCAAACACACACATTGAGTATTTCAATTTTATATCTTTTTTCCATGTGTAATAACTTTTATAGATAGTTGGACACTTGTAAATCAATATTAACCATTTGATCTAATAATAAAAAATAATATAAAATATGAATATTTATAAACTATGAGCATTGCCAATTGCTCAACAAGCTTTGTGATAAATGCTTAGCCAGAGAAAGCATTTAAAATATCTCTGTCAGGAAACCCCCAGGAACACCCCCTCCCCAACCTCTGACCATGGTTTCATGCTTTGGTACTCCTCAGAGAGGTACTGGGGTAGCTTCAGAGGTTTGGGGGTTCCTGACAGAGATATTTTAAATGCTTTCTCTGGCTAAGCATTTATCACAAAGCTTGTTGAGCAATTTGCAATGCTCATTGTTTATATCTTACAAGCTTAAGAGAATGGGGGTCATGTAATCTATGACTCTATTTTTTATCTGACAATGAATATTTATGTATATATTAGTAAAATGGAAAATCACTGAATGCATAGCAAAGACTTCTTCATCATTCTCCATCCTAAGATGAATAGCAAACAAAAAGATATTTTTAAAACTTATTGTTTATAGAATAAACAGGCAAAACTCTCCATACAGTAGTGCCACTCAGTACAAGCCAGAGTAATCAATGGATGACAGAAGACTTGAGAAACCATAAGAAATGATGATCATGTGATGTTTAAGATAGTGATGGCTATGGTTGTTAAAGAGCCAAAGACACCAAAATGTATAGGTGCTGAACTGAGTTCCGACCCATATGACTATATAAGCTATTGATCTTAAATTGAAAATATTGTGTTTTCAATTTCATTCTCATAGTTTTGGAGTTATGTAGAGATAAAAGGTGGCTGCTGGAGGATTGAATTAGATCCTAAGATCTAGGTGCAGTGCCAAGGCTCCTCACTGATAAAGTCCACAAGCCAGAAACTAGTCTGGGGATATTGAATGAGTAGGCACTAGATGGGGATTTTACACACAAACCTTTTGGCTTTCATTAATTACTCTGGTTGGCACAGGGTGGCACTACTCTATGGAGAGTTTTGCCTGTTTAATAACAGTTATGTGCTAGCATAAGAGATGGTGATCATGTGATGTTTAGTGGTTTAACACCAATCCTGCCTAGTAGGATAGTGGTGGCTATGGTTGTTAAAGAGCTAAAGACACCAAAATGTATAAGTGCTGAACTGAGTTCAGATCCATATGACTATATAAGCTATTGAGCTTAGATTGAAAATATTATGTTTTAATTCTCATCATTTTGTAGTTAAGTAGAGATAAAAGGTGGCTGCTGGAGAGTTGCATTAGGTCCTAAGATTTAGGTGCAGTGCTCTCAGATCCAAGGCTTCTCACTGATGAAAGCCACAAGCCAGAAACAAGTCTGGTGATATTGCATGAGTAAGCACTAGATGGGGATTTTATGCACACGCCTTATGGCATCCATTGACTATTCTGGTTGGCACAGAGTGGCACTACTGTATGGAGAGTTTGCCTGTTTATTATCCATTTATAATGTAAAGGAGTTAGAAAAAAATTCACATTAGTAAAAATGTAAATATAAAATTCAATTAATAAGAGCAAATCCATAATAATATATCTGAATAATTTATTTTGGCACAATAATGCATTAGTCATGATTGATTTTTTTTTCATTTAATTTTGGTAAATTGTTTTCTGGATCAAGTATCATACTACACATCTACAACATTAGAAAGAGTCAATATTTTTGGATGAATCTAGAGCCTATCAAGATAAGTTAATTATTTTAATTATTGTTAATTTCATACTATAATAAAAGTTAGAATTTCTCAGGGTGGGTGTGTTAAGCTCATATTTGTATACAGGATGCAATCACTTATATGATTAAAAATGTAGTTTTGTGTTTGAGACATTTAAACTGTTAATATACAGACGAATTACTTAATATTTTAATATAGGATTTCCATTAATGTTTTTTTTTGTGCTCAACTGTAATTATTTTACAGTATTTTTTATTTAAGCAGATATTTCCTGCTGCATACTCAATATGTATTTTTCTCTTGCATGTTCATGCAAAGGTTGGCATACCATAATAGTATATTTTAATATTTATTAACTGATTACCCCTTCTCACAGCCTAGTATATTGATGAATTATTTGTTTTATTATGTGCATAATGTGCCATTGTTTTGTCTAATGTATTATATCCTAAATGCTTTAGCTATAAAATTACCATAATTTTTAGATTGTTTCATGGTCATTTTTTATGAATGTGATTAGATTATAAATATGTGGAATCCCAGCTTGGTTATATTACGCACATAAATTGTTTTTTTATTAAAATATTCCTAGATAGAGCTTTATTGTCCATCCAGAGATAAAATGCATGAGATAATATAAATATCAAATTAAATTTAATATTAGACACAGTGTTTATTTCAAATTTTGGAAATGTAAAAGAGGGATGCATCTTAAATTGGAAACAATTTTTAACACCTTATTTTTCACAGATCTTTGCTTTATGTTTTACATGTGCATATTATTACAATTGTTGAACTGTGGAGAATAGTGTGTTAAATCTTTTTTAATTAAAAAAAAAAGATTTAACAAATATCAATATTTTTTTGGATTAATTTTGTAAACAGCATTAACTCTCTCTTTCAAACAGCTACTTTTAATGCTATTTTGCTGATTTTACTGTTATTTTATTAAGAAAACTGTACTGAATAACCTTTAGAATTTTTTACAACTAATAAATCAATATAACAATGAGATAAGAACCTTATGTGCTGTACCCAGGTGAAGACTGACCTGGAGCGATAGGTAATAATGTTTGTTTTTGTATTGTTTGTGGAGATGTTTTATATATGTTACATACATACATATTATTAGGATAGTCATTGCCTAAATCTTGGGATTGCCTTTTCTGGGCTATATGTGCAGTTTTGACTGTTACATTATCAAGGTAGAACTTAAATCTTTGAACACATCTTCAATTATTCTGTTATCTTTAGATTATTTTTGGAACTAACATATCAGAACAAAATATGTTTTTTTATATTTTTTTTTAAAAAGCATATCTCAAAAATGGCTATATAAGCAATCCAACATTTTTTCTCCATTTCTCTTTATGAAGTCCCTTGCTTGGATAAATATGTTTTAGTTGACAGATATCCATGAAATAGATGATAATGCTATATACTGCTAGACCTATCATTCTGCTAAAATATAAATATTATGATTTTGATCATAACTAAAAAACAGAAAGTTTATATATAAAATAATTTAATATATCCAGCACACAGTTCTTCTTTTCAAAATAGTTCATATATATCTAATATAGAAATAAAACAAACTCCTTCTTTTTAAAAAACTTGATTTTTTATGACTATTACTCATGAAAAAGAAATCCCACGTTTCGACTATTTTTTATAGTCTTTTTCAAGGCACACTAAAATAAAATATATATAAAATAAATATCACATATTCCAAAAAAAAAAAAAAATTAATTAAAAATTACAAAATATATCCATAACCAAATTTTTTTTTTTTTATCTTATCTCACTCCCCTTTCCTATTACAATCACAACTTAAACACAACTAATTCCTTTAAAAACCTATTATTTTCTTTTATCTTTTTCTATTAACATCCTATTTAATTCTGGTTTTATTTCATTTATGTGTACACCCTCTTTTATTATCCTTTCATTATATGACTTAATACATTCCAAAGGTTTTATTTCAAAATCCCCATGCTTAAATTTATTCTTATGAATATAAATAGCAGAATTTTTATCACCTAAATGCTGTTTTAATCTAGTTTTTAATTTTTTTTTTTATTTTAAAAAAAATAAAAAATAAAAATTAAAAACTAGATTAAAACAGCATTTAGGTGATAAAAATTCTGCTATTTACATTCATAAAAATAAATAAAAATTAAAAACTAGATTAAAACAGCATTTAGGTGATAAAAATTTTGCTATTTACATTCATAAGAATAAATTTAAGCATGGGGATTTTGAAATAAAATCTTTGGAATGTATTAAGTCATATAATGAAGGGATAATAAAAGAGGGTGTATACATACATGAAATAAAACCAGAATTAAATAGGATATTAATAGAAAAAGATAAAAGAAAATAATGGGTTTTTAATTAAAAGTTTTTATTTGATATATATAGATTTTTAAAAAGGAATTAGCTGTGTTTAAGTTGTGATTGTAATAG
>JAQFVV010001948.1:0-40392 GCA_028023455.1 Epiperipatus broadwayi | reverse complement strand
TTGAAGTAGAGAGAGGAATTATGAACGCACATAGTACGTCTTATATATATATATATATATATATATATATATATATATATATATATATATATATATATATATATATATATATATATATATATATATATATATTATATATATATATATAATGATGGTATATTATAAGATGTGATATGTTGGACTATTTTCGTCATCGATGAATAAATGTTGAATGTACTGCAAATTTTAAACTTTCTTTAAACTTTCCAAATACTAACAATTTGTTACTAATAACACACAAATAGACAACACAGGTTAGTAATTACACAATATTTCACGTAGTATTTATTATCTACTCTTCTTCACTTGTTGCTTGCATATATGCACAGTGACAATATTCACTTAGAAGTTGAACTTTTCCCTTTAGATTTTTGAATATTGAATTTAAGGCAAACGCTCTACCAACTGAACTATTCTGTCAAAGGCAACATATAGTAGAAATTTGATATATTTAGATATTAGGGTTGATTCAAATCCTCCTGAATCCTTCATTTTATTTATTATTGTTTAATATGTTTTCCTAAGAGCAAGATTAATTACAGGCTTCCATACATTGTGTATTTCCACACTGGTATGATTTATAAGATTATTTACCATTGTCATATGAGCAGCTTCCTTACATTTTTTTATTGATTATTTCCTCTTTATCCAATATCTTTGTATTTTCTCAATTAAACATATGCTTATTAGTACATTTCTGATCTGCTACTGTGGACACATGTTTCTTCTCAGCAACATTTACATAGAATAATTTGCAACCACAACCATAAATACTACTCCATGTCCCCCTAATGTGTGGCTTTGATATGTTGATGATGCATTTGTGGTATAGTCACAAGATGAGGTACAATTACAGTCATTCTGGATGTAGATTAACAACATATCTCCTAAACTTTAATTCACAATGGAATCAGAACAAGAACAAAAATTGGCATTCTTGGATGTTTTTGTGACAAGACTCCCACAAGGAAAATTAAAACAACAGTGTATAGGAAACCAACACAAAATGGCAAGTACTTGGCATATACATCCAATCATATGAGAAGCACCAAACATGGAATTGTATTATCACTATGAAACAGACAAAAATAAGTTTGTTCAGAAAAACATAGGTTTGTTCAGAAACCAGTGACTTGAAAAAAGAAAAGATTCTCACAGAATAAATGCTTATGAAGAATAGTTATCCATCCACAGAATTCATTAATATCTTCAATAGACAACACAAAGAGACCCTAAAAGATAAAACAGTTATTTGTAAGGTAGTATATCCACACATACCAGGAATGGCAGATAAATTAAAGAAAATCTACATTCAGTATAACATTAGAACATTTTCCAAAGAACACACCACACCTCAAGGAATTCTTATTTCTGCTAAGCCTAAATACGAAATGCTGAAGACAAAAAGTGCATCTATGAAATACCATGTGAACGTGAAAAAAATATATTGGTGAGAATTGTTGCCCTATTGAACAGTGATTGAAAGTGCAAAAACTAATGGTTAAAAGAGAAAAAACAGATGTGTTTACAGTAGCAGACAGGGTATTTATGAATGACTATATGTTTCATTGGGAGAATACAAAGAGATTGGATAAAGAGGAAGAAATGCATAAAAGTAAACTCAAGAAAGCTTCATATATGACAATGATAAATAACCCTATAAGTCTACCTCGTGTAGCAATATACTATGTATGGAAGCCTCTAATTAATTTTGTTCTTAGAAAAAATATTAAACAATAATAAAAAAATTGAAGGACTCAGGATGATTTGAACCAACTCTCATATATAAATATATCAAATTTCTACTATATGTTGCCTTTGACGGAAAAACTCAGCTGGTAGAGCATTTTCCATGAATTTGATATTCAAGAATCTAACAGTGTGAGTTCAATTTCTAAGTGAATATTTTCACTGTGCTTATAGGCCAGCTATACTTGAAGAAGAGTGTAGAAAAATACTACTTGAAACATTGTGTAATTACTAACCTATGTTGTCTATTTGTGCGTTATTTTTAACAAGTTGTTTGTATTTGCAAAGTTTAAATAAAGTTTAAAATTTTCAATACATTTAGCAATTAATTCATAGATGATGAAAATAGACCAACATATCATATCTTATATATTGTAACGGATTTGTACATTCTCACAACAAACTCCAGTGTTCTGGCAAATTACACCAAGTCTGATCTAGATGAGGGCTTCAGATCTTGAATGAGATCACACCTCAGCTCCTCCACAAACACTCCATGACTTATTACCCTATGATTGACATATATGAGGCTACACTCAGAGTTTTTTAATTTGTATACCAGCAATAGCAAAGGGTGCAGCAAGAGACTCAGAGAATAAAGTACTAAATTACTAATAAATAATTCAACACACATCTATGGCTGGCTAGGCAATGTATATACTAATAATCAATGCTAATATAAAAAAATTTAACTAAAAAGTTTTTAACTGAGAATAATTCAAAGTTATATTAATTTTAAAAGTCATAATGCTTTTTAAATCTATTGCATTATGGTTTATATATATATATATATATATATATATATATATATATATATATATATATATATATATATATATATATATATATATATATATATATATATATATATATGTGTGTGTGTGTGTGTATGTGTGTATGTGTGTGTGTGAAGATGGTTACACACACATAATAATGTTTACACATCTTAATTTAATTGCACCATTTTATTAATTTTAAATCTATAACTGCACATACATCATATGCATACAAACATTAATATGACTATTATATGTGCACACATGTACAAATACATACTCATTCATGTAAATATACAATATTACATCTCAAAATAAATTATTGTAAAGTTATATACATGGACTGGAAGGGTTGAAACTGGGGGAAAAGATACTACTATGAACATATTAGGTGAAACAGGATTATGGCATAATGCCATTTCATATCAGTGCACTTCAGAAAAAATAGAGAGAAAAAAGACTTTACTTAAATTTTTAACTGCAATCTTGAATTCAATACTTCCCCCCCTTTTTTCTCTTTACATTTGGAATTCTAAATTTTAAGTTTATTCTTGGCTAACACTTATCGTGCTTTTTCCAATTCATCATCATGCACAGTGCCCATTCTAAACTATTTAAATGAGAAATGCTGAGTTGATTGCTATTCATAAAATGAAATTTCAAACTACACTTTTAAATTTATAGAATAGATATATACATATTTACAATGGTGTCATCCAGCTGTATTAGGTTATTCCTTCTTGTGAAACTGCCAAGTGATCTGGACAATGCTCTAAACTGCAGCATACTCACTATTTTCAAAGGGTATTTTCGTACGAAACTACCATATGCTAGCATTCTTAAACATGCTAAAAGAGATACTTAAAGTAATTTAATTTATTGACAAATTTTCATAGTTTATACTATAACACAAGAGAGGACTAAAGCATATTTGGGACTTAAGGAATACATATAATATGCTTTATAACACATTCTTTCAATATGTATGTATGTATGTATGTATGTGTATATATATATATGAAAATAATAAATATACAAACTAACTAAAGGAAAAATAAAAACATAATAAAAACACAGAATTACTTCTCTATAAAACTGCTTTAATATTTCAACCAGCAGACTGGTTTTCATCAGAAAGCAAAATGGTTACTTACAGAAATTATAACTGTTGATAAGAGGAAGAAAACTATAATATCAGATAAATAATTTCTTATTGTTCTTTTTTTCAATAATTTTGTTTCCTCACTAATTTTGCTTTAATTTTGATTTTAACAGAGAAATAGTTTTATTTTCTGTAAATTATTTTATATTATATTTTTACATTTTAAGAGTGGGAAAATCTTGTGTTTAAAAAAAATTTGAAAAAGTGTATATATATATATCAGATTTTAACATTTTGTTAAAGTTTACATTAAGTAATCAAAGCTACTTTTTCCGTTTTTCTTTATCTCTTTTCAATACAAAAAACAGTGTTTATCATATCAGTGTAATTAGTCTGATTATATTGATTACTTTCGAAAAAAATACATTAAAAGATTTTTAAGACTATGATTGGAATATTTTAATTAATAAAACAATAAATTGAAGGAAATATGTAAACCATTATGTTTGTAAAATTTGGCCCGTTTGGTTATTACTACAGAACTGTGATTTATGCAGGCAAAACTCTCCATACAGCAGTGCACTCAATGCAAATCAGAGTAATCAATGGGTTCCAGAAAATCCCTATCTTTTGCCTACCTTTCCAATATCACTAGACTAGTTTCTAGGTTGTGGCTTTTGTCACTGCAGAGCATTGGATCTGAAAGTACTGCATCCAGATTTTAGAATGTAATGCAACCCTCAATAATCCACCTCCTATCTCTACTTAAGTACAAAACTTTTGAGTCTAAAATTGAAAACACAATAGTATTTCAATTCAAGCTCATTAGCTTATATAGTCATATAGTCTGAACTCAGTCCAGTAGCCATATATTTTGTTATCTTTGGTTATTTAATAACAATAGCGACCACTATCCTATTAGGCATGATTGGTGTTAAACCACGAAACATCACATGATCACTATTCTTATGCTTGTTCAAAACTGATATTAAAACAATCAAAACTCAACATACAGTTCTGCCACTCAGGGCAAGCCAGATTAATCAGTGTATACCAGATGTCTTGTGAATAAAATCCTTATCTAATGACTACTCATACAATATCCCCAGACTAGTTTCTGACTTGTGTCTGTCATCAGAGAAGAGCTTTGGAACTGAAAGCACTGTACATGGATCTTAGGATCTAATACAGTCTAACTAGAAAGCTATGAGTGTAAAATTGAAACATAATAATATTTTCAATTCAAGATCATTAGCTCATATATTCATCGAAATGTATGGATACTGACCTGAAATCAGACCTATATGACTATATATGCTAATGATCTTTGATTGGAAATATTATTGGGTTTTCAATTTTAGACTCATAGTTTTGTAGTTAAGCACATATAAAATGTGGCTGATGGATGTTTGCATTAGGTCCCAAGATCTAGGTCCAGTGCTCTAAAGTCCAAGGCTCTGCACTGATGAAATCCACAAGCTAGAAACTAGTCAGGAGATATTGCATGAATAGGCACATGATGGGGATTTTATACATACACTATCTGACATCCATTTACAAATATGGCTTGCACTGAGTGGCATTACTGTATGGAGAGTTTTTCCTATTTTAATAACAGTTATGAACATGCATAACAAATGGTGATCATGTAATGTTTAGAATTGTGATTTGTATGAAGACAGGGTTGTTCCAAGGCGTGTATATGTCAGAAGAACTTAGGATCTTGTGAGGTGAATTCAATATTGATTCAGTTGTTGAAGATGACTATATGAGAAAAGAAATTTCTGACGTGGCTGCTAAAGTAAAAAAAAAACAGAAGTCTTAACCAAGCTACTGCATAGAACAGAAGAAGTTTTAAACAAGCTGTTAGTCCACCATGATTTTTTGTTATAAAATTTTTTTCTACAATCAAAACCATGTGCTAACTTAGGTAAATCTTGACATCATCATCCCCCATGTGGTGTGCCCCTCTAGAAAATGTAAAGAAGTTACTTCTAAAGTATTTTGCTATCTTGTCTTCAAACAAAAGAAGGAGTGTCTCTGTAAAGTTTATTGGAAAGTTAATAAATAAGTTATTGCTGTTTGTTAACCTAAAATAATGCATACCAAAAAAGGACAAAGTAATCATGTATATTGTATAGATGCCTTCATGAACGAAACTAACATGGAAATCAGGAATTTATCACTGCAAAGAAATACCCCCAAAAAATCCAGCCATGGTTAAAGGTTTATTTTATGGGCACATTTTGTTTTCATTTATAGTTCAAAAATATCTTCTTTATAAAAATAATAATTTTATAAAAGTAATAATTTATAAATTTGCAGATTTTTTTAATATAAATTAATTCATAACACAATGTTTTAAAAAAGTAATTTTTTTAAATTTAACTTAAATAGATTCATATAGAAGAATTTAATTACATCCAATGTCTTGTTAGTTTGATTATTTATATTTCATATCAATAGTTGAATAAAGACAATTTTATTTAATCATGTTTTTGAATATATTTAAAGACTAGGGGAGATAACTTGAAATATCTCCTGCAGCTTATATTTTCTCTTGTCTAGTAAATATTTTGTGATATACACATACATATTTATTAATTATTATTTATTGATTTTTATAGAGTGATATACTATCTGTTATATAAATATTAAAGAGAAATAAAATTTGAACTTTTCAACTGGCTATGATTTCAGTCATTTGCATACACCGTTTTTTTATATAAATTAAGAAACTTAAAGTTAATAGAAATCTGGTAGACTTATCTGCAAGCCAATTTATAATAATAGATTTATAGAAGATAAACTGAGCAGTCAGTATAAGAAAATCTTCATTTTTCTTTTGATCATTGAATCACAATCTAAAGGTCAAACCAATATCAGTAAGTGAACTATGGTTATATACATGTATATGTTATTATACGATTACGTTTAAACTTAGGTAGATATACATTTTATGTTCTCATTACATTGAAATAGTCGTTTCCTTTATGTGAGTTAACACCAGTTGTAGAAATAATTTCATTAGGTTGGTGGTTATTTATTAAAAGCTTGTTTATCATGTCCAGTTATAAAGAACTTGATAGATTTTATTCTATCATTATCTTTAAATATCTTTTTTAGTAAATCTTATTAATTATTAAATCTTAATATTTATCTTTGACATAAAATATTTATTTTATATTGTTTATCCTAAAATAGGTAGATGGGTTTAGTTGGTTATAATTTGGTAAACATCCATAAAAACCTATTGCATATTTCCTATAATGATATCCTAGGTATTGAAAATTCACGATTAAATAATGGGTTTATTAATAATGTGTTCTCGTAGAGTATTTCACTTTAATATATAAGAAGCAATTATTATATATTGATATAAAGTAGAGTTTAGATAGGTTAATAGTATTTACCGTAGTAAAAATGGATTAATGATTTTGTTTTAATAGATAGTGTAAGTTGATAAAACATTTTTAAGTGATATCATAACCCTTTAGGAACACTTGTTTATCTAGATAGGGAATATCAGTAAATTTTAATGTAAATTTACATTATTATGTGTAATATTTGAACAGAAAAGGATATCAGAACTTAGTTATTTATTGATTTGAGTTTGGTTTCATTCAATTATAAATTAAATGAATATATTAAGCATATATCATTGTTTAGAACAATGGTATAATATTTCACTGCTTGTTGTACTTTAGTTTGGGATAGTGAATATATTTGATAATGTTTAAGAGGATGAACTCGTGTTTATTTTTTGTTTTAAATTTCTGAACAAATTAGATTTGGATAGAAATGGTTGTCAGTATTTTACTTTAGTTGAAGTAGACAACCTAAATAATTGTGTATTGGAAATATTGTTATTGCATAATGTAATTAACGACTGAGCAAGTTACTTTTACAGGTTACAACTGCGTTATTATTTATTGGTACATGAATTTCTCAGTTCTAAATACTATTTAAACCATAAAGGCACTTCTTCATTATTTTTTATTTAATTTGTGTCAGTAATAAATAGTGGAATACATAGAGGTATACAAAAAACGTAATAATTGTGATAATGAGTTAAACATAATTTTAAGGTGAAAGAAAAAAAAACAACAACAACAGTACATTTAAGTTTAATTCATTCTAATATTTAAATTTATATATGTATATTCGACATATTTTAAAGTGGTATTAAATAAGCATCTTAACAAAAAGTAGGCAATGACTCAGCTATTGTATGAGAGTAAAGATCTATTATTTAATAAGTAATATAAAGAGATTAAAAATATCATAAATAATTTGAATTATGAGAATTAAATTGGCAACTGAATCATACAAAACTTGCTTTTTTGTTTGACTTATGGTTATTGTTTAACTTTTGAGAGAAAAAACAAGGCACTATAAGATAAGAAGTATATTCTGGAGGAGTCCACTGAATATTAAAGTATCCAAAATAAGTTTCTATTTCCTATTTTTATCATGACTAGTACCTGGCAAACGTATGCACTAAAATTGAACGACATCATATAGAAATCAGAAGTCATTTTCATGATACCTTGACTAAAAATAAAAATTAAAAAATATAATAATAAAGAAATATTCTGAATATTCGAAATCTAACAGTGGTGCTTGGGTAACAACACCTCAAATATCCTGTATGTTAATATTTTGAGGTTTTTTTAAACAAATTTTTGCAATTCTAAGAAATATATATATATATTCGTAGTAAATTATTGGGCTTTCAAGTCGATGGACAATACTTATTTTGCACTTTATTTACATATGAAAGTAATTGCAATACACTTCCGGTTTTTAATATTAAATTTATCCTCTCAGACAAAAAGTGTGCCAATGTTTTCTTTATTAAATTGTCAACTGTGTGAAAAATAGAATCAAAAATATCAGCATTGTTCTTACTGTTGTACTTTAGAGTCTAAAGAACGATTTTCACTCGTCTCAGAGGTTTTTGTAAATTGATATATTAAATACTGAATTATATATGTAAAATCTTAACAAGAGATTTTAATCAATATTTTTAAACTGTAAAAAACCAGCAAATGTACATGTTTGTATATATTCTGAACAAATCAAGTTTTCCGCAATATTTTCAAACATTGATTTTATAGTCCAAATATCAAGCATATAAAACTGTTATTGAGGCTTATTTATAGCAATAGAAAATTATTTCCAATAAACTATAATAAGAGAATGACAAAATTAAAAAATGGTAAGATAAAACAAGCATCTTTAATTTTCCTTATATTTTTCGCGTTTTATGTATAAAAATCGGAGATAGAATAAATGATTTGAGAGCATAAAAACGATTAAGGTTATAAAAACACTACAATAAAAATAAAAAAATTATATAGAGTAGAAGTCTATGTACTGGTGTTTTATAAGGATGGCTTTATATTGTAGGCTCAGGTGATTACAACAAATGGTACAATATTAAAAAACTGAATTATGTATTGCAGAAATAATAAATGCAGGTCACGAGAAAATGTCACTTAAAATCACTCATATCTATATCTATATATATATTGGATGACATCATAGTTGCAAATAGTGTAAATTTGACCCTTCAATGTCACTATGAAACAATATGTTTGTTCCTGATCTATTATATTATCTGGGATAAATACCGATATATCGTTTTCTTAAAAAAATAATAAAGATTTAGTTTTAAACATATGCAAATTGTAAATTAATTACACATCCATCTACATATTACATTCTTTAAGTTTAAACCATGTCTTCATTTGTATTGATACACTAGTTGCGTTAATGTTGTTTTCAGATATCGCCATTCATCTGTTACGTAACTTATATTTATTTTCATATATAAATGTTAATACTCATATATAATTTTCAACTTATAAAATTTATTTCATAAAACAGATCTCATATTATTTTATATATGCAGTATTTTTAGATAATTTTACTATTGTTTAACAGTTAAATGATTTTACGATTATCAGCAAAATGTAATAATGACGTCAGTAATTTGTTAATTTAAAAGTTTACATATTGACTTAGCTACTGAAATTGCTGACCGATTCGCAGCGCGGAGATCCAATGGTTTCGGTGTAATGGACTTTGTGCTTGTCAGAAAATTTATAAAGATTAATAATATTTCATTTCACAACTCTATAGTAATTAATACTTTTTAATTAAATCGATAATACTTTAGAACACTCCCAAATTATAGAAATGCTGAATTAATTTTGTGAATTAAACTCAATGCTTTTTTTTTTATTTCTATAAAAAGTTTTGTTTAAAGACAAAAGCATTGAAGAATATATATATATAATTAATTTGTGACATACAATATTTAAAATTGTATATAGAATTAAATCAGAAAGTTATGACAAACTTTTATTATTTATCAGTTTTATGAAGTTGTAACTGATTTTGTGTTCATTTATTTATAGCAAGGGTTTTGGTTACATATTATGTTACTACAATGTGCATGAACTTCTTGGTAAAAGAACTGTCAAATGTAATAGTAAGTGTTTGGAATGTGATTACAGAAACTGTTACAATATTTATGTGAATGATTTTTGCTTCAGTTTCTGATGGGTTTTGGAAAGATAGCCACTAATAGAATGCTAATGTAATAACAATTACTATGTATATTTCTTTTACTTTTGACATCTATTATTTGTGTTACTAACATAATCGTAACTCTTCATACTTCTTTTATTAAACTGATGATCCTACTACTATACTATTGTAAATATTGCTATTACTCTTAGTTATTATTAGTATTATGTCTGATAACATTACTTATACAGCTACTTCAATTTCATTATGTTCCTACTACTACTATTACACATATGAAACATCACAATATCACTATACTAAAATGTAATTTATCTATGGTTCTATTATTTCTATTAATGCTAGTTAAATTAGTTTTTGCTACTGCTGCTATATTTAGCAACTATTAATCTATTTCTTCTGTAGTTTCTACTTTTATTATGAATTGCAAGTAAGATTAATTTTACTATTAGTATATTTCTGGTACTATTAAAACAGTACATTTAATATATTTTTTAAAACAATATACAGATGGTAGAACATTTTTCTTCTTTTCAAAACACGGAGAAAACTCCACGTGATTGTTTTACTTTACTCCGATATAAATAAGGGAGGCAATTCAAGGAGAAATGGAATGGTCAAGTTTTAATATGAGTGATGCAAAAAGTAAAATGAAAATTTTTGGTAGATTGCAGTATAGTGATAATAAAACAAAAGCCAAAATAGTATTTAATTGGGTTATGAGTAAAGAGCAGGCAACAAGATGGGTGATAAAGGTAATGCGGTATGCAAAAGATATGGATAAAGAATTTATATCAATATATTTGTACAAAAAATGGGTTGATTGTGTTAGGAGGATTCTTGAGTGTTATAGTGGTAAGGAATGGGATAAAAGAATCGATTTATTAATAAAAAATAGGGAGTTAGAGAGATGGGGAACTAGTATGGAAAGTAAAATGAGTTTAAATATATATAGAAATAAACAGAATATTAGGTGCGAGTTAATATATGATAATAGTAAGGAAAGTAGTTTATTGTTTAAGGCTCGAACGGTATCTTTAGCAACAAGAGAATATACATGTAAATGGAAAAAAATATGGATGATTTAGTCTGTTAATTATGTAAGGAAGGAATAGAAAATATTAGGCATCTGTTAATTGGATGTAAATGCTTGAAAACACAAAGGGTACATATAATGAAGTTATGGAAGAATAAATATGAAAAAAGTGATTATACTAAAGGTGGATTATTAGTTTTTATGCTGGGTTTGGGAAAAGATAAGGGGGATTTAGATATAAAGGCCGTAGAGTTGACAAAGATTATGTTGTGGAAATGGGATGGAGCAGAATATGGAAAAACTTAGATTGGGGAATGGAAAATAAAGTGGTTAACATGTTTCTATGTGAATAATTGCTGAGAGATTCTTAACTTAGTTTAAGGAGAAGCTACAGTACATCACATCACATCAGACCACTTTTGGTCATTACCTAGGATTGAAGGCTAAAATCAATGAAGTTGTATATCTACTCTCCAGTTTAATTTTTTTCCATTCAAACTAATCATCTAGAAGATGTTTTTAATTCTTAACATTGTGTATGTATATCTTTGATATTTTACATGATCTTTCTAAGTATATGTTTTAATAATTTCAGGTATATTTCAAAAAGATACACTTTTGGTTTGTTCTGAATGTAATACTAATACGACATAACGGGAAACTGTAATATAACATTAGGATAAGAAAAGTCCAACTTTTATTTCTACTACCTTAGTGCCACCTATGAGTTATTAAATGTTTGCGCAATTTTACTTAACCTTGACTAGTTTCTGATGTTTTATTTTATCAATAAGGGTCATTGAAATTAAAGTGCGAACCAGCGCTGTTTTGCATTCGGGAGCTATCTATAGATCATTTCATTTATTATAAACTAATGATTTTCAATTTTACAATCACTGATATTTTGAACCCATGACCATCACATTTGTTGTTATATGAACCTCTGAAACCAGAAATTGTATAAATTTTAGTAACCACATATTCATTCTAACTTTGGGAAACGTTCATTCATAATTAATAACATTAACACCTACAACCACTGTCTATTCAGTATTATAATACATGATTCTGGAAAAATAAACAAAGAAAATTCTACCTAGTATTCTGAAAGAATCAAACGACGTTCTTATGGCATTATTATTCCTAGGTAAAATAAAGAATATTAAAAGTTGGTAAAATTTTAATTTACTAAAGTAAATAGTTACTAACTATATATTTTTACAACTATCGTGTGTTCGGTTTAAATTGCTAAGATTTATTGCATTAAACGATGTAAGTTTAATATGTGAAAAAGTATTAAATATGTGTTTTCCCCTTCATAAAGCTAAATTCCAGAATCCAGGCTGGGATCGGTGTCTTAATTCATATAGACATTTGATTATACCTATGAATACCCAACGTTACAAAAGATGGCGCTACAATAGTAGCAAGTAATGAAATATTGTATTCATCATATAATATAATTAACAATAGGTGATATTTGTTGAACCAAAAAAAATCAACAACCGTTATCTCAATTTTAATTTCATTAAGAGTTCATAAACCAACATTTATGGTATATAAGTATTGAAGAATGGCAGTAAACTGGAGTAATTTTTCATTTCATTTTTCTCAGATAAAGGAAGAATATTCCACAGAAGATAATATTACAAATTTCCAATACATAATCGATTTCGCTACATAAGCATTTATAAGCCTAATGCCTTTTGGGATTGTTGGACATTTATTAAACATATTTATTTTTATCAGACATCAGCCTAAAAATATTTTTATTAATTATATGATTTTGTTATCGCTTGTTGATTTAACACTGATAACAACTGGTATAATAATATCAATTCCTTATTTAAACTATTCTGCTCAGTCGTTAATAGTTATTATATATCATATCATTTTGGATTGTGACATATTGATAGTAGTTGTTTTATCCATTCAAAGATTTATTGCTGTATTGTATCCTACAAAAATGAGTTTTTTTGAAAAGTACCATTATAAAATATTTATCCTCAATTTTATTATGGTGTCTTGTATAGAAATTTCGTTTGGTGTTATTAATTACCCAAGGAAATTGATTGTTTGTGAAATGTATGCATTTCAATTATTAATTATGATTAGTGTCTTTATTATAAATGTATTTACGATAAAATCTTTAATGTTACGCAATCAAAGAAATAACCAACGAAGATCCACGAAACTAACTTCAGATAACAGTATTATTGCTTTATTGTTTATAACAGTGGCAGTATTTCTGGGAGCTCGATTAACACAGACAATTTGTATCACTTTATACATGATTAATTCAAAAGGATTGCCTTACTTGTCAATGAGGATAATCCATGAAATATTTCATTCTTTGGAGAAAAATGGATCTTTTTATCTAAACTTGGCGTTTAAAAAACCAATTTTCTCAGAAGTTACTATTTTAAATCGTAAGTCTACATAATCACGCTTATTAATAATTCTCCTATATATTACATTTTATTATTAACTTGTACTCAGTTTCGATAACATATTATTATTAACATCATTTCTGTTTGGATAAGATTGTATTATTAACTTCTATTCACCTTAGTTTATGTAGAAATGTTGGTGTATTTAATACTCTTGTAGTTAGGCCGATAAAAGTATTAAATACAAGATATAATTGTTGATTAATAAAAAAATTGCTTAAGAATTGAACATATTATCTTTATATCTTCGTGTGATTCGTTTAAGAAAATTAGAAATTAGTTATCTTTTTAGAAATAGATACTTAAATTTCCATTGTTTACAAAGTTAACTTAATGTGAGATAAAGATTAAAAAGTCTTGTTTATACGTGCACGGGGTAAATGGTGTTTTACACTATACAAAAAACTGAAATGTTATAATATATAAAAAAAATGTATTGTTCAGGAAAACAACAAACAAAACTTTAATGTATCCAAATGATAATATCGTATATGTTACACCTCCACCTTATCTGTTGATATTTTCTGACGATAAACAATGCTTCAAATATTTGACGTAGGGAAGTAATAATATGTGTGATTCATGTTTTTCAGAATGTGATGATTACATGACAAGTCATAATTGCATAACAATAGGTAAATAAAAATAAAAATGCATTAAAAATAACACTAACAACATCAACAACAATAACAAAGCTATAAAAAGTATCAAGCTCGTCAGATTTTAGTCCCACCAAGTGCAAATCCTTGTAGTCCGTGAATGCAGGAAGTTTATGCATAATATCCCTATCTAGTGCCTATTCATGCAAGATCCCCAGACTAGTGTCTAGATTGTGACTTGCATCAGAGAGGAGTCTTGGATTTTGAAAGAAGTGTACCTAGATCTTAGGGTCGAATGCAACTCTCCAGCTGCCGCCTTTTATCTATTTCATTAACTATAAAAGTCAAACCCAAAGATTAAATATTATAATGTTTTCAACCCAAGCTCATTCACTTCTATATTCATATACATCTGAATTCAGTCCCACATCAATATATTTTGGTGTCTATGATTTTTTCAAAAACCACAATCACCATTATGTTCTGGGCAGGATAGGTATAAAACCATGAAAACCTTACATGATCATCATTTCACATGTGAACTCATTCTGTTAATGAGATTACAACATTCACCGAATGGTATTGCATCTATGTGCATGTTTTCATAATCAATGGATGTGGAACTGTTTGAGCCTAAAATCCCTATCAAGTGCATACTCATCCAACATCTTCATACTAGTTTCTCTCTTGTGGATTTTATCAGTGAGAAGTTTCTGAATTGAGGGCACTGCAGAAAGATTTCGGTATCTATTGATTATAAAGTCTTGCACTTGGTGGTACAATGTATAGAAACTTTAGTACTCTTATTAACAAAAAAGTGTAAGCATCTAAAATAGAGATCATGAGATATTTTGATGGTTTTATATGTATTCTGCCCATAGAATCATGATGGCCTTCATTTTTAAAAAATTGAAGACACCAAAATGTATAGATGCTGAACTATGTTCAGATGTACAAGATTATACACATGAATAATGCTGTTTTGGGACATTATAGTGTTTACATCTTGGGCTCCTAGTTATTGTTAAGTAAATAGGTAAGAGGGGAATGCTGGAGGGTTGCATTAGATACTGAGATCTAGGTACAATATTTTTAAATCCAAGACTCCTCGCTGATAAAAGCCATGGGCTAAAAACTAGTCTGAGGATTTTGTTGGAATAGGAACTAGATGGGGATATAGTACACAAACATTCCTGCATCCATTGCTCATGAAGGCTTACACTTGTTGCCACCATAGGGAGATTGAAACTCTTAAAAACAGTATGGGTAAGCACATAAAATGGTCATCATGTGAATAACAGTAGATATTAAATGAGTTTCAATAAAATAAACATCTGCTTACCATAATACTAAGCTTGAATTTTATCCACAATTAATGAAGCTATACATAACAATTGATAAGTTGAGTACTTTTAGGAATTCTGTTCCAATATTCATAGCTCTCTTCACTAGTAGTTAGTAAATACCACAGTAATGTATGCAAATTTATTCAATAATGTTTAAACAGGCCACTTTATAGAGATAGTAAAGCTGGTGACTCTTTTGTTGAATTCTTTTGGATCATCTGTGATAAAACAAGCATCTTCTTTTTGCATTTCACATCATTCAACTCAGTGCACATTATCTCAGATGAAGCCCGTTGGAAGATATGGCCAGTGACTCTTTCATGTTCTACAAATATGGAAGAGTAATTGGCCTTAGTTCACATTTTATGGTATATGTATCCTTGTTGCAATTTCTAGTGGCAATATTTGCATTAGTTTAGCCATAGTATATTGGTAGGTATCCTCATTGGGGACATATCATATTGTACAAGACATGGGGGGGGGTGTCATTCAGGTGTAATTATTTTTTTAATAAACTGTGGAATGATTATGTTTGCAGAAATTTCATCTCATCTTCTCTCTTTCTTCAAGGCCTCCCAAGAATCACTTATAAAAATTACAAGCAGCTGCATTTGCATATGCGTGTTAATTTTCTCATGGTTAAATATTGTTTAATGCTGCAGCAGTTGGGGATAATATTTAATCGTGTGCATTGTTGCAAAAAATTCAGCCTTTGTTAAAATGTGCAAAGAGACTATCTAAGGCGGAGCAATAGTCGATTCTGTTTCTTGATTCATATTGTAATATCTAAAAAAATAACTTCATTAATTTTCATATTTTTTAGTTATTACAACTGCTTATCATTATCAAGATTGCAAATTAGAAACAGATAAATAAAATAGTAAAAAGACAAAAGAATAAATTCTTGATTGAATATATCGGAAATATTAATGAATATGTGTATAGTGTAATTTTCACTACACCACTCTTACTTTACATGAAAAACCGCTACCATAGTAGTGGGCTATCTATATATACTGAACGATGATGAAGACATGTGTATCATATTGTGATCTGGCAAAGTGACCACTGGTTATTTAGCACAAAATGTGCATTTTCAGGTTCATTTTTGCACATCCTTTGGTCATATGTTATTCCTTTACTCATTCACAAGGTATTAAAAGTCATTGAAAACAGCCACTTTGCATAAGAGTGGTTTAATAAAAATCACATTAAAAATATTATTCATCAAGTATAAAACCTCTAGACTAAAAATGATTGATAAAAATCATAAATATTTGAAACATTATCTTATTTCAACCAGCAAAAAATGTTTAAAAAAAATACAAAAGAATAAAGACGTTGTTAAAAACAGTTGTTCTTTTCAAAGATAAATAGAAAACAGTCTTTAATTTAAAATCTAAGTGGTAAAACAATCGTCAGTTTTAAAACAATAGTATTTAGTAAAATACAATTGTTTTTGTAATCAAAAAAAGATATCAAAATTGATAGAAGATGCAGAAAGTTTGACTCCTAAATATTCTAACCATATTTTGTGAATGATTATTTATTTTGCAATAGAGATAATCAATTTTTAAAATAGTTTAGTAAAAGATTTACATAAAGCAAATGATAGTTAAGAAATCTATTATGATATAATTTTTCTATTTTATTGTGGATAACTAAAAAAATAAAAAACCTAAGGATAATATATATTTTCTTGTGAGTTTATTTTTTTTTGAAAAATAAGTGATAACGATTCTTGGAGTTGTTTATGAATTTATTAAACAAATAAGAGACGTCATTCTATTTTTAAGGTGTAATATTAACATTATCTTTTCCACTACAAATATCAGGAGTGCAGATTTTAGTAATGATCCCATTTCTTTTTTATTCTTTTATGAATTTTATTTACATGAATTACAGATAACCAAATACAAATGCCAGAAATGCATGCAACTTTTCAAGTCAAACAGATTTAACAAAATAAAATATGGTACGAGATAAAATTGCAGATAAAATAATCAAATCTCAAATATTTTAAAAGGTTACATTATTCTCAGTAATATTATTAGACTAATAAGTATTATTTCATTTCATAAATTTGTCAATTATTATATGCAGATAACCAACTTTGTTAATTCATAAATATTAAATGTAAATATATTATCAGAATTTCTTGTCCTTTCTTAATCAAAACTTGTTTTATATATAAAACAAATAAATATTTGGGATCACAATGAATCAATCGAAAAGTAAATAGGATTGAAGATCTTTTATAACTTGAATTATATATGATATATACCCAGAGTGCTAATTTACAGTCACTATTGGCACATTTATTACATAATTATATTATGTCAACACGGTATGGTCACACCGTTATTTTCAACTCCTGATATCAGTTACTGGCTTCAAATTTGCTTAATTCATAATTTGCATCAGAAATTGGAAGGATATATTTATAAAAAAATGTATTAAAATTGAAATAGATTTAAACGCACAATAAACTATACTTGTCCAAGAAGCCTCTATAGTTTTTAACAATAGTCGTAATTATGTTCTATATAGGACTTTAAAAGTTATTGCAAGAATAACGATATAAAAGCGATTACTGAAAATGGGTATATTCAATACGAATATAATTATAGACAAAATGAGAACACAACGCATGGCTGATTGATATATTTGCGAAGACTTAATAACATATACTGGTAAATAACTAATTTTTACTTAAAATTGGTGACTCGTAATTAAAATCTGTATCAAATTTCGGACGTGTATTGAAAGTTAGATCGTAACGAAAGTTAGAAAATTTACAAACTGTGATTGTTTTTTTTTTTTTTTGTAAATTAATGAAAGCTATGAAAAATATACCACAACTACATAAAATGAAAATAAAAACAAATCAAACAATTGTTATACATAAAGTCTGAAAAAATATAATATTAACAGAGAAAATGAAAAATAAAAACTCGAAAAAAAAAGATAAAACAAGAAACAGAAAAGAAAACCAAAGACGAATTTAAAACTTTAAAACAAATTAAAAATTATTGAAAAAGACTTTGAAAGCAACAAATAAAGAAAGGAGATAAAAAATCAAGCAAAATTGAAATGAAAACTCTAATGAAATTTCAGATGGTCAAAAAATGTCAAGAAAAAAACATCTATTAAATGTTGTGTGATTTAAAATTATGAGCACATTTTTATGAACTAAATGCTATTGAAAATAAAACTAGATAAAAAAAACCCTAAAAATCTATAAAAGACAACGAAGAAAGTGTAAAATGTTTAGGGCTAAATATTAGAGCAAAGAAGAAAATGTAAATGATTGAGAATGAATTGTAAATTAAGGTAAAAGTTGTGAAAAAACAAGATGAAATAAAGATTCCAACAGACATGTAAAGAATCAAGTACAAACCCACATAGTAGGAAGACAAAAGATATATAAATGAGAAAATGTATGAGAGAGAAAAACAATACAAAGAAATCATATAAAAAATTACTGAAATTTTTATACAACAAAGTATCTTGGCAAACATTAAATGGGACTATAGATTATACCAATAGTTTATAGTATATGATTCAAGAGGAATAACCAAGTGCCAGAAGAGAATTATCTTAAATTAATAGTTAAAAATTGGACATGCGAACATCAGAAGAAATTTTAAAAAATGGAATACAATGCATTGATGAGAATACACCAGTAGTTTATTGATAACATCAAGAAGGTATAAAACAAATAAACTCTCTATGAAGTTATTTGAAAAAATGAATTATTTAAAGAGTCAGTAATGGCTTTTTGACAGACTTATTTTGCAAGAGTATACCGTTCTTTTTGTAAATAGAAATGTGAACAATTATACGAAGTGACTAAATGTTACAGCTACTTTAATATCAATTAGCATTTAACTACAAAATACTACAAACAAGAGTTGAAATTGTATTTAATTATGGATAAGTGAAATAATGCTTAAAGTTAAATGAGAGAATATGTAACCATTAGAAACCAGTCACCACCTAAACATACCAATATAGATAATAATCAATATCTCTCACTGTTGTCAAAGCAACCACACTGTTGTCAACGCAACCACACTCCTTTTAATAAATTTTGATTCAAAGAAATTTAAATATACCTCTTTTAACATGAAATAAACATGAGCAATTTAAAAGTATTGCAGTTTGTAATGTTATAATTGACTATTTATTAGTCTTCATTACATGGACATGTTTAAATTATGTTTAAAGAGGTTTATTTAAACTTCATTGTATTAATATTTCAATCTCTGTCGTCAAGTTGCAATCTTTAAGTGTCCATGTATATTCAGTGGAGAGTTGGTGTTGTACTCTTATTATTAAAAAGAGATAGTTTGCCTTGACAACAGTAAGAAATATTGATTACTATCAATATTGGTATGTTTAGGTGGTGACTGGTTTCGAATGGTTTATTATGGATGTATCGTAAAATGAAACAATTACCATATTACAAGTATATATTCGATGACTAAGATGTTTTTATTTCTCGTTAACATTTTACGATCCACACTCTTAGAACAAGCAAAAAAACTTAGCAGTCACACAATAGGCATTGAAAGTTAAAAATATTAAGGTGTGTTATAAGATATGTTATTTACAGATATTCAACAATAAAGTTAATGATATAATATGAAATTGTTATGATCTAATCCAGTTTCGTCAAGGGTACACTGCGAACACCCATCGTATCAATATATGAAGGTATATTATATTACCCAAGATTAATTATAACTGTTTTATTTATTATCATTCACTCTAACAACTATATCGTAAGTACATGTTTCAAAATCTTAATCTGCGATATTATTTGCATGAGATGTTTGGCCGACCATGGGCATGATGGTATGATTTATGAAAATGTTAAAGATTCCTCTTCCAGAGTGACATGTATGCTTCTCCAGATATATACCATCTATAACATGGCAAATACAGGCCATTAATAATAAAGCTATAATTATATGTATTATTATAACATGATTGACTATAGTTCATATATACTCAGGACTTTGGTACAAATGATATTCAAGGTATGGGCTTTGCAATAATAGGTAAGTATGAAAAGATTGAGTTTCTTCCTCATTAATTTACTTTTCTGATTAAATCAATAGCAATGGATCTCTTATCATGATTGACTAATTGAAAATCATACGATTAAGAAAATAGCTTGACTACATTTCTTATTTGCGTTTGAAAACGTGAAGAAAAACATCAATTGTAAAGATGGATTTTTATGTAAAGCATACTAAAGGCCAAAATAAAAATTGTCTTTACAAATTTTGATTATTTTTCATAAAATGAATTGCCTTTTCTTATTTAATGCAAATTACAATAAAAGTCATAAAACAATTAACGTAGAAGACTAATAACAACAAACTAAAGAAGGATAACTTGGCTATTTTTTTCATTGCTGCCGATAAACCAATGAACATCCTGAAGAAAGACTGAAAAAAGATACTGACAATATAAAAACAGCAAGTCACGAAAAAAAACTTCAATGTAGAAGTGCAACTGTATCATTAAATGCAAGAATTATTTAAAATTTCTTTGTAAAAAGTTAAAAACAAATGTAAAAAATATATTGTTTACACTACCAATAAAAATGTAAAGTTTATTCTTAGATTAATTTGTAAAAAAATATGTAAAACTTTTCATTTACAGATTTTATTTTGTATGCAATTTTATTTAAAAAATTACCTCTCTATTCTCTTCCATAAAATAGACAGAATCTTAAAAGTATGGGTTTGTGGTCCAATATGGTTTCAATAGCTCCAAGCAATATCTAAAAGCATCATAAAACACAACATCAAATGTAGATACTGAACTATATCGGTACCAATATGTTTTTCATTAGAAATTATTTTTAGACAAATATTTAAAACACCATTTCAATTTTTTGGTTTACTTTGCCCTTTTACCTGCTACTAATTAGATTAAATGAAAAACAACGATTATTTATATATTGGGGTGATTTCTTAACAAGATATAGTATAAACTTCTATCTGCAATAAAAGTATACATGGGAGGCTATCTTCTATCCATAAAAACAGAAAACATTCCTATATGCAAATGAGGGTTCAATTTGCTATGTCCCAAATATATTGTAAAATATATTAAGGCTAAAATGTAATTGCAATACCTTATTAAGCTATGATTAGTGTCATATCTCCTTTTTTACCATTGTTTGTTTGAATTTCACATGTGAAACGCCGTTTATACCGATTATACCACGGATAATGCTAATCTATTAGTCTAATATAACATCAAATCTTTAATTGGTATGTCATTTAAAGATGTATATAAGAAAAGTTAGCCATCCAGAAATCTGTGTATAACACTTTCAGTTTCTAACACTCTTACAAGTATCAGAACCGTTCTGCTCCTCAGTCATTGTTAATCTTTCTTTTTATTTTATTACTGAGTACAATTCCAACCAAAATATTTCTTAAAGACAATTTGTAAATAATGCTTTCTATCTTAGATTTACAATAAATATTTTCAAAACCTTATTAATCATAATTGCAGAGTGCTAGAACTTACATCAGAGATAAGTTCATATTCATTCGCAATTTTTACATTCCCTGCTATTAAGTAAATTATTCTTCATGTCTTGTGATTTATATGTTAGAAGTTTGATTATTAAATTTCCCGTGTAATAATGAGAGTATGAAAAATTGATTAGAGAAGTATTATATATCAAGGCAGTTCCTTCATTTCTTGAAATTTTATAAACTGTATTACAATTGTTTTCTTTTGAGCGTCTACATTTTATTCTATCCACCTTTAAAATGCAGTAAAAATAGTTCTTATAAATCTTGTGACTTATATTATAAGGAACTTTATATTTTACCCAGTGTTGGAGAGAAGTAATTTCTGTTATATGATAAATACAATGCTCTTTGGTTCATTATATTTCCTTTCTTCTTAATATGCAAAGTTTTCTACAATTTTTAGATAGGTCTTTGCTATTCAGTGTGTGAAAGTGTTTGAATGTTTGTTTATGTTTCACCCAATTAATTTTCTTATGTTTAGTTAATAAGTTTATCTGAGTTTTGGATTATTTTTTTGAGTAATGTATCGACTCACTTTATTTTATGTAAGTACAGCCATCTTGCATAAATTTTAAGAATCAAAAGATGCCAGGAGGTCCTAGTTAATAATTTCATATCTAATATTATTTTATTGATATCTCCAAAATAATATCCATTTTATAGTATTCATCAATGATGCGTTTTGGAACTCAATTTAGTTCACAAAAATCTCTCCCCCCCAAAAAAAGACACCACTGACTAATTAAATGCATAAATTAACAACACATTAGACGATATGGATAGAACAACATAGAATAAAGGTCTAATAAGTCTACGTTCTTGTATCCATTGATATTCCAATCTTACATAAGTTGTCAGAATTGGAACAGTACAAAGAATTTCGCTAGATTAAAATAATGCGTAGATTGGATCACATGATATCTGTTGATGTTTGTAATATAGGGAGTACTCATTTCCTTTTAATCACTTGTAACTAAACTAACGATAGGCTACCATGTTCACATTTATGGTTTTATTATTTGCGTTTTTTAGTCAGTTTAATTTTAAACCACCCCTAGTGATATGGTTTCTATGTCGATGTAAAATAACTTATCAGTTTTTTTTTTACTTTTTAGGAAAAATTAACGGAATAAAGACTTTGTTTTAAGTTAATTTTAAATTTAAAAAGTATGTTAAATTATTCATGTGTGGTATTTTTTTATTTAATACTTTTATTACTCATTAATTAAATTAAATATTTGTTTAAACTTTTATAATTATTTACAGTCTGTATTTTATTATAAACATATTAATCAGTGCTCGTGCAAAATATTCATAAATATATAAAATTACATTTTAATTTTGTAAAATAAACTCATTTCATGTCAATAATTTTTTTAAAATCATTAAATTCATTTATTTTACTCACGCTAATATAATTATTTCTAGTTGTAGAAGAAAACACAAATATAATTATATTCTACTTAGAATTCGAACACTGCTATTCATTTTGGACAAGATTTTAGATTTTTTTAAAAAAAGAAATGTGGAAATATTAATTTTAGTAATAATTATCTATTGTATTAGATCGTCAAAAAAGATATTACAAACTCTGTAAACTTTGAAAGAGGTTAAACACTAGGGTAAGTTTTATATTTTCGTTCATATATATCCACGAGCAATTCTTTACTCTCTAATTTAAGGTAGGATACAACTTCTTCTCAAAGAATATGAGTAAGTTGTTAATAATATATGATGTTATTTATATAGTAAGACGGTAACTTCTCATAGCACACAAAGTGTGTGCGCATATGTGTATAAAGTTTGAAAGAAAAAGTAGAAATGAACACAAGCAAAATTTATTATATATATTTAAAATGTATACACTGGAATAAGAGATTAATGGTTAAATAATTATTTTGATATTTAAACGTGTTATAAATTACTTTGAATGAAAGATTTAAAAAAGGTCTATTTAATTTTGATTTTGATAATAAAAAATCTAAAACAATATTATTTCTATTTTGTAAGAGAAAGTAATTATAAAATCCTTCCATCTACTTTTAATTAAATTAAATAAAATAACTGTATTTTAATTAAGACTACTTTTGATAAATGTAAAGTATTTTTGAATATATATATATATGTGTGAGTAATAATATTATGATTCGATCTCTGTATTTCTTCAAATCAATATACGTAATCGTATAGTTGAATAATTATAAATACAGTAATTAGGTATATGTAAAATATAACTTTAAATTTTTTTATCCACTTAGCAGCGTTTGCCACTATCCTCATAGTCTTTGTCGACTACCACTTTAAAATGTTAGAATTGAATATTTATAAATACAGTAATTTAATATATGTAAAGTATAACTTTAAAAAAAATTATCCACTTAGGACCGCTTTGGACTATCCTTGAGCCTTTGTTAACTAATACTTTGAAAGACAGATTAGTTACTAAGTAATGTAAAAGAAAGAATAATAAAATATAGCAGTGGGAGAGAAATGTAAGTAAAATATATTTATATATGTTTGTTAATGTTTATGTTAATGTAAGAGGAAGTTTTTATGTAATTGAAGTTTATTTATTGATGTGTATTTAATTTTGTTGTTGCAGATCCTTGAAAATGACTGTATGAGATAAAAAACAGTTGAAACGTTGGACTTTTGTATAATATAAATGTATATATATATGTTGAGTATTGAAATAAAAAAATAAAGTTTTTGAAAAGAAAAAGGAGAAGGATTTTTTATTTGTTGATATTATTGTAGAACATATATATATATTTTTAAAAGAAAAAGTGGATGTACCTTTGCTGTTTTATTATATATGATGAAAGGCAGATATATGTAAACTATAACTTTAAAAAAAATTGAGTCCTCTTAGGCATGCTTTCGACTACTCTCAACACGCACTTTGGAAGGTTAGTCTTTGAAAGTGTTAGTTAACAAAAATTAGCAGGATAGTCGAAAGCTCTTCTAAGTGGGTACATTTATATAATATTATACTTTTTATATTAATCCACTTAGGAGCACTTTGGACTAGACTATCCTCATAGTCTTTATCAACTAACACTTTGAAAGGTTAGCTTTTCAATGTGTTAGTTGACAAAGACTATGAGGATGGCAGTTGAGGCAGGTTTAAAAAATTAACTGAAAGTACTTTTGCGGATTTAAGGATTGTAATAGTTTGTAAACCGTTAAATTTATATATATATATTCTAACCTGGTCTTGTGCATCCTCACTTCAGAATTGTATATGATGTAAATAAAACAGGTTCTAGCTCAGTTAATAATTAATAAATAAAATATTCAGCATTAAAATTAAAATGTTTCACTAGTTCAAATTTAAAATATGAATAAGGTTCAGTTTATAAAAATAAATTTAATAAATATTTAATATTTTCATGAGACTTGAAGTGAAAATACAGGTGACAAGATAGATTACATTGAGCTAATATCCTACAGGATACTACATCAATGGCATAAGAACACTATCCCCCCTTATTACTATTTCAAATAACAAACTCATAGTATTCTTACGACTTTAATAACTTCTACTCACTAAGATTAAACTAATAATTAAGTCTTAATCTCCTATTTGTAATAATCTAGCTCAAATAAAATCTCAGGTTCATAAAGTTTATTCTAAGTTAATAAAAAATTCGGTAGTAAAATATGAGAAGGGAATTTTGTCATAATCTACTACACTGAAACTAATAATAATAAAAATAATAATAATATTCTTCATCGTTTAACAAATTCTGTATATCTTTTCTTTTGACTATAATTTTATTATCATAATAAAATAAAACAATTTAATATAATCTTTTATCTTCATGTAATGATATAATAAATACGTGGTAGCATATGATAATCTGATAAACAAAGGGTGTGTGGCAACTGATAGCATATAATTCAATTTACTATTGTGATAACGGATTTATGACCAATAAAATAATATAAAATTATGATTACTTAATTAAAAGAATACCAATAAAATATTTTGATTCTTAAATAATTCTCTATTTATCTTTTTGTGCAAAATTATATATTTGTTTCAATTGTTATGAATATATCGTGATTTCATGCAGTGAAGTGGAGAAATAAACAATCCAGACACAAAAATTTTTGAAAAACAAATTTTAACAAAGTTTATTAACAGCAACAAATAAAATAAAATTTATGTACACTATTTACAGTGGATATCCTTATCTTCTACTTTACATTTTTATCTACTGAGTTATATAAAAATAATTTATATTTTAGTTATGTCTTTATTTAGACTTAAGACAAAATAAAATGTTATCATTTGGTTTCTCGGTATGGTTAACTTATTATAAATATATTTACTTATTTTATTAGCAAAACATTTCATCCTTAATATTATTAAACTATCTTATTTTTAAAACATTCATAGAAAACATTCTACAGAAAAACAAAATTAACTTTATAATGAGTATGGATTTCTTAAAATAAAATTAAAAAAAAATTTCATCTTGCAAAGTCAAAGATGTTACACAAAATATTTATCCAAAATTCAGTATAAGATTTTAGTGTTTTATCACATGATGTTTACTAATCATAACATATTCTTATTTAGCCTTACTTTAGTATGATATAAGTGTAATAATCAATATATTCCCGTTATTCAATGAACAAAAAACATACTATGCATATTCCCTACATTTATTGTATTTTAAAAATATGCAATACTTATTTTTCTCCAAAAAATAATAATAAAGCATTCAAAAATAATTAACATTTTAAAGAAAAATATATTTGTTTAGATACTCTATTCCAAAAATCTATATTTCATCTCTGAAATAAATTCAAAAATATATTCTATGATTCTTTCCTTTCCTTGGGATTCATTGGACCTTCAATTTCAAGTTATAAAATTCTGTTCCTTATAAGCAAATAAACCAATCTTATACAAAACGATAGCATAACCTAAGCTCTAAATAATTTATCATTTCTTTTCAAAATATCTTACTAAACGATGCAGTTACATGAAATAAAGATAGCGAAATAGATGCATAGCATTAAGGAAGAAAGCTATAGTATAACTCATAACATATCTCAAAATCATGGCACAGTGCATTAACAAGACACAGAGGTATGGAATTTACCTGTCTAATATCCTCTAGTACATAAACGATGTTAAAGCTATTTTATTTCAGCTTTATTAGAACATCAAATATTTAAAGAAATATAAACACTGCCCAAGTAAAATGTGTACCAGTCATAGGGCTTTGTTAACTATGCTGATATCCACATAAAGACTAAATATTATTCACATTCCTTATAACATCCTATTTCTTAAAACATCATCTTGGTTTCCTGCTAACCATAGTACTACTAAGCCACTATCTCAACATTATTTCTCAAGATTTTCCACATCTTACATCGATAAATAACTATCTGCATTTACAAAACAATAAATAAATTTCATTGATAATTGAACAATCCCACTGTTCCACAAGAAAAGTTTGTCTACTTCATTATTCTGTATGTTTAATCATATCCAATCTAATCACACAAAATTTGAATATCCTAACATGAAAATTTTAAAAGAATTACATAACTATTTGTTATTATGTTGGATTATATCGTTAATATAAAAAATAATCGTCGTATGCATATTTTCAAATCAACCTATTCTCATAATGTTTTTAAAATGTTATATGAAAATGCGCTTACATTTATAACTAAAACATTTATACTCCATTCTCACTATTCAAGATAATCTAAAAGAAAACAAAGAATATACATTATAAATTATTAATATTCATTATCATTACCAAATAACCTTTATCTGGTCATCATGTTCAGTAGGCTTCCTTCATCCACTTGGATATAAAACATTGCACACATAAAGAAAATACACATCCATACGTTTTATCTTAAAATATTCTTATATAAATTATTAGATTGTTATATTATAAAATTCTAATATTAATAAATTAATGTTTTTATGTTTTCCTAATCTTATATAAAAAAAATAGAACAATTATGTTAAGTTAGTAAAAATTTAAAACTATAATTACGTATTTCTTCTATTAACTTTTACTTGATAAATAGTTCATGATACAGTTTGAAAAATGTTTATTATTTTCTCTAGAGTTTTTTTAAAAATGTTCTCCTCAAAGAGCGTTAAAGTTTAAAAATAAAAATAATTATTAATCCATTTAGTAAAATTTATAAAAAATAATCCTTGGTTTTAGTATTTAGAACAATAATTATTAAATCATAATATTAATTAATCCTGTGAAATTTCTTCAATATTCTCTGCTGGCGTATCTGATGCATCACTCCATCTAGCTTAACTTTAAAAATATTCGGTAAACTTTTTTTTACAATATTTCCATGGATCCATCTTTTATTCAACTATGTGTTCACTTTTTTTTATATAAGTTTCCTTCTTAATACATTTACACTTTCGTTTGGTATTTTTATAAATCACTTTTTAAAAAAAAAACTTCAAGTACTTTTAAAACAAATATTTTCTAAATACATTTTAAACAATTCTAAGACTGGAGGTTTTAATATCAAAAAACGCTTCAGTAACATATTCTCCTGGGTTCTTTCTTTAATTCTTGAAAATATTTTTTTTTAAATGTTACCTTCAGAAAGGATATAACATTTTACTCCTTTGGATATAATATTATATAAAATGATTCACGAGATATAATTGTCTTATTACTATTTTAAAAAAAATAAATCTTGGATAAGCTTATAAATAATGTTTCAATACATTTTTTTTTAGACGGCAAATAGATTTCCATTGTATCACTATAATGTCCATACTATGATTTTTATGCACTAGAATGGTTCTCTGGTGAAGCATTACTAAAGCCGTATCAATATATTCCAAAAACATTTTTATATTATTAGAATTTATATCGATTTTATTCCACAGTATATCCATTTTTTCATTGCGAAGTTTAGGTCAAATTTCAGATAAAATAATCCTGGCAAGTACTTTAAAAAACTAGCAAATCATTTTCACGAAGTTCCCAAATATATTATATTTTAAACTCTCTTTTGCAAAATACTTTTAAAAATATCAATTAATTTTTTGCAAATAAAACTATAAGAAAGTATTAAAAATTGACTAAAATAAAAATTTAAAAATACCATCTCTTTGATAGCTGCTAATATGCCTTTCTCTGGTTTTAATACATTATTAATCTCCTCTGATACCCCCCATGCAATTCATATTTATATTCTAGAAAATATGTCATTTGATTGGCTGATTCTCACTTTTAGTTTGAGATCAAATTGACATATTTTGCAAAACTTGCAGAATCAAATAATAACATAAAAATTTATGACGTAATAAAACCTAATACCCTATTTAATTATTACTTTTAAATCAATTATTGTTTCACTAAAATTACTTAAATATTTTTAAAAATAACTTTTAAAACAATATTTAATGAATTTATTCCACTTTTAATATTTAATTTATCTATTTTTATTTAAACAAAATATTAACTTTTTTATTAACTGTAGTCGTCTTTATTGCATTATTTAAATATGTAATAATGACAGTTAACTTAATATTTATTATTATTTGCTTTTATGATAGGCAATAATTCTACTCAACTCTATAATATAACTTTTAAAATATTTTAAACTTTGTTATTAATTCAAACAAGCAGTGTGTGTGAAAGTATGCATTATACAAGTCACATGATTAGTATAAAATCTAGACAGACGATTTTTAATCTATTTCTCTGCCCAGATTTATAAAATTGCTACACTTATTATATTAAATAATATAATTATAACAATTTGGAAAAATAACTTAAAAAATATAGAACTAAATACAATTTTCACTATCATAAAGTTTATTTTTAAAAATATACGATTTTTATTACATTATTAAATATGACTTTATAAATTTAAAATATAACATTTATTACTATAAGTTTTAAACTATTAAAATCTAACATTTAAATATACTTTTAAATATTTATATCTAAATTATTTAATATGGCCAGCTTTTGTAACCATATGCAACAATATTTAAAACTTTACATAACTATTTCTAAATGATTCGCTATAATATTATATACTACATATTTTCTTTAGCTTCAAATCGTACTTTATAACATAATTAACTTAATATAATTACCATATTAAAAGAACATATTCTAAAATTTAAAATTTTTAGTAATTTACTATAATTGACTATTTGTGACCTATAGAAAAGGGTACAAATATATATATATATATATATATATATATATATATATATATATATATATATATATATATATATATATATATATATATATATATATATATATATGTCCATTAAAAAGATATAGGCCACACTATTGATTTTGATGAAGCTAAGGTTGTCTTCTTTGAGAGAAATGAAATCAAAAGAAGAATTAAAGAATCTTTATTATTGAAAATTTATTATTCTGAAGCAATTAATTTATTTGAGAGTTCTTTTAATATTAAGGGTGGATGGGAAGTGAATGGTTTTGTGGGTAATGTTTAATATTATATATATTGTGTAGTTTTTGTAGTTCTTTACACTTGAGAAGTCTGCTTGTAGCAGTGACACCTTTGGTAGTGTTTTAATATTATTTTTATGCTGGTCTGGTTGAATTTTGGATTTGGGGTAGTTTTGATTATATATATATATATATATATATATATATATATATATATATATATATATATATATATATATATATATATATATATATATATATATATATATATATATATATATATATAGTTCTTATGTAAGTAATCAGTTTCCTAAAGTTTGAAATGCAAGTGATCATTACATCAGTTTTACTAGGTACAATATGAGAGCCATCTGATTCACACCTAATAAACTGGTTGCCAAATGTAATGTTGGTGAGAAGATATTTGTACATTTATGTACTCATATTGTATTCAAATGCAATGGAACATGTGTTCTATCTGAAGAGTAAAATGAGGTTATTTTTATTATCTACTTTCATTTACCTTCTTGTATTAAACTCATACCTAAGAGAGGAGAGAATAAGATTGAAATAACTACTGATTCTACTCTTAACATAGCATCTATGCATTGTAATTTACTCCCACTAATCCAAATTTCGAACTCAGGGAATTGTTGCATAGTTCTCAGGTTTAAAGAATTTTGTATCACTATATTCTTAAAATATGCAAAATGTTGTATATCTATTAATAGGAGTAGATACAATCCATTGTTTTTCTTTATTTACATTTATTTTATACCAATGTTTCCCATCCACAACCCATAAAAAATAGCCACTATATGTCTTGAGTAAAATAAATGAACTTCATATTATATATAAATTTATTATAAATATTCATATTTATGTATTTTTTGTCTTAATTAAGGCCATGGTGGTTTAATAGATCCCCTTCTTATATGTAACATGTGTGGGAAAAAACAAACATAATAAAATAATGCATAGATAATATATAAAAATGTTAATAATTGGCACAACCTTTAAAATAAACAACTAACTAAATGTGTGTATTTCTGTATGTATATAAATATGGAATTAATAAACATCTTACCTTGTCTCATTTATAATGATCGGATAATTAAAATAAAGGAAATTAAATTATTATAAAAAACATACAGACAATTAACTACGCTTCAACTTTATAAATGGATTTTACAGGTCATATGAACAATATTCTAATGACTTATTCTTCTAAATCCACAGTATTTACTTAATGCACAGTTAAGCATTTGAACATCTGTTGGATTTGATGACTTTATTGCCTTTGAACTGGAGTTTTTGGAATGAGGTCTAAAAAGGGAGAATTTATGATGGAACATTTTGATATTTAGCAATCCAAGTGTAGAGAGACAGAACAATCTCATATTGGTCTTGGTAATTTCTAGCTCCTGGATGAATGACTTTTCTTCCAAGACAACCCCCTTATTCTCAGCAATGCATGATTGTTTTAATTGATATTTATATAAACATTTTGTAGTTGATATTAGTTCGAAAAGCATCGGAGAAACGTCAATATTATTCTATTTCTACACGTTTCATAGGTAAATCCAGAAATTTATGCTGAGGAATCAATGGTGGTTTTGTTTTTTTTAGATAATCAAATGCTTTATTCTATTCGTAAATTATTAATTTGTGAACTTTTTGCTTAGATATTTTAGAACTAAATGTTTCTTCTCGTTTTCTAAAATTCTTGTAAAAGATTTCTTCAGCTATATTGTGAGTTTTAATTAGTTGATACAAATCTTAAGAGTTTTTCTTTGAACTTCGTTATACAGGGAATGATAATTTTTTTTGTTCAGGTAAGATATTTTTTACTCATTGAACAAAAAAGTGAATATAATATATATATATATATATATATTGTAACAGTAGCTGGGTTCGAATACGGGGTTAATTGCCAGAGTTGTTGCGAATTAAATAGGTCTATGTGGTAAAATTTATAAATAGTCATTCGAACCCTGTTACAAAAGAGTATGAATGAAGTACGTTAATAAATTAAAGGTATGAATGTATATATATTTGTTGTACATGGTATTAGGATGTGTGAGAATTACTAACAGATTTATATGTGAGAATGTAGAGAAGCGATTATCAGTAGAGTTGTGTTATTTTTTTATTTATTCGTGTTTTAAATATATATTTTGTTTGTTAATATTGTAAAATAGATTTAAATGTCAGTGATAACACGTGTTTCTTAATCAAAATCCATTAAAGATCTAAGGCTGGAGAATAATAAATAGAATTGAAAGTTGTGCCATGGGCAGTTTCAGTTAATGACTATCCACTGGAATTCTTAGAACTGGTCAAGTTAATATTTTTAGAACAATGAAAGTTAAAAGCATTCTTGAGATCTGGTCATCGGGTGTAGGAATAGAAAAGAAATGTGAGGTTAAAGAGCATTAAAGAAAAGAACTATATTTTTTTTCAGTGATTTAGTGGGGATTTAAAAATTAGAAAAGCAGTGAAGTGATAGAGGGAAGCAGAGAAAGTAGTATAAATTGATTAACCTAATTATTAATTAAGAAAATTTATTCATAATGTACTTCGTCTACATGTGGGGGTAAAAATTAATCATGTGGGTTCCTTATACCGCTCAATGGACAGCTATTGTGGGACTCGCCTGAACTTTATTTATGGATTTGCCATTTAGTCAACCAAGTGTAATGGCCACAGAACTCTAAACAACTAGAACTTCTCAGAATCAAGTCAAACTCATCTACTGAACCACTAGTAGAGATTGTTTTGGACAGAATATTTCAGAGCCTGTCATCATCGTTCGGATCAAATATTTTCCTTAAAACCAACATCTTCTCTAGACTGTAAGCTTACAGATTATTAGCCTCAACCACATGAACATTTGCTCTTAAGAGGTAACTTTGACCTTTTCTTAATCTGCCTTAAATGAACATTTAGTAATGGCTTAAGAAACATGTGTTATTTCAATTTAAATAAAGTAATTAATAATGTATTAAATTGTTTAATAAAATACAACTTTGATGTGTAATCGCACTCTTTCATTAATATGTGTATTATATATATATATATATATATATATATATATATATATATATATATATATATATATGGATCAGAATGAATGAATTGTATGTTTAAGATATTGAGATATGTGTATGTATGCTAATAAATCTTAGAATTTGATTACACCTTATATATATTATTTGCATTGTGGGGTTTTGTTAACTGATGGGCTATTGTAATAGGATTGGATTTAGATAGAAATTATAATTATATATATTATAATGGAAATCGGTTATTTGGGTGGTTTGATTTTATTTCATTTCAACTTATATTTTATACTTATTTTTTATACATTTATTTTTATTATACTTTTATTATTCCTTTCATTTATTTATTATTTGTTTGTTTACTATCAGTATTGCTAACTGAAATATCCCGGCTTAGCCTCCAACTGTAATGGATATTGTTTATTTATTTATTTAACCAACACCGTATCAATACAAGCAGAGAGCTAATACAGATACAAATTTAACTTCATATCTATACCCTTGACTGAACCCCAGTACATATTATCTTGGCATTATTTTTTTCGATCAAGATCTCTCAGCTGCTGGACAAAGCAAAGTATTTCAAGAAATTTAATGAATGTCCAGCGCTTGCTATTTATTTTTTATAATTGGGAAATTCGCACGAACAAGCAACACATGAATATCTTTAAAAAATCAGCAATACACTTTAATCACTAAATTATAGTTTTCCCTCCTGTCATAGCTTGGTGATAGGAGAATAAAGCAAGTATATGCAATTTACGAATAAATATGTTTAATAATACTCACACACCTATATAAAAAAATACATGATAACAATAATAAAAAACACACTTATATAAATACGTGGCTATAATAAAACATAGTAAAACAGATCAAATATAAAAGTTATTTTGACATCCTATTTGGTAGAGTTCTAAATTTATCAAAATTGTTTCTTGTTTATTTATCTATGAACATTAAAATTAAAATGCATGCATGCTTTTTACCTAGGTTTTCATAGAAGTTGTTTTCATGGCTATTTCTTTCAAGTGCTCTCTGCCATCCAGTGAGAGATCATCCCTTTTTTGTAGAGACAGTATGTCCTTCACTGTAGTCAGTGGTGAGACAGATTAAATATGAATCCACATCCCTTTAATGCCACTAGCCATGCACTTCTTTCATTTTCTTTTAGCTGTTGCTTCCTCAAAATCTCTACTCGAAATGATCAGATAATAATTGTAACTCTGGTCTTACTGTCTTTCTTTTGTTCATTGTCTTTGTAAATTTTTAAATTAATGTTTTAGATTGCCAACGAATGCTTATTAACCTATTTGTTTAATTAGTGGCTGGAATGTAAGTTTTAATTAATCTAGCTGTAATTATAAGCTTTTCCTTGTTATACATTTTTCTTTGTCCGAGGAATTTAATTAGTCCAACAGACTTTCACACCTATGGCCATATTGTTTTATATTACATATTACATTTAATTTTTATTTAAAAGTTTACAATTCATTTTTCACATTTATGTTTATAATTCATTTTAACTTGTTACAATATAGTTTTTAACAAGAGAGGAAAAGATGCATTTATTTATGCATCCCCTTCCTCTCTCCCACAATAAACAGAAATAACTTTCAAGCATTTGACTTACTCGTTGTTTTTTAAAAAAGAGAAAGAGATGCAAAGAGAAAGAGATGCATTTCTTTATGCACCCCCTTCCCTTCTCTTACTATTACAAAAATCCAAAGTAATTTCGACATTTGAATTTCAACTTTTTATTTTCCTTCTTTTTTTTTTAAATTTTAGTAGCTAACTCATTTTCCTTTATTACTTTCTAGTATCTAATTTATCTAATTTTATTAATAAATATATACATGTGACAACGACTTTACGTGGTCATCACAATATATATATATATATATGACATCTCTTAATAAGATCACCATAGCTCTGTTCTCCCGATAAACATTGTTTTCCCAGATGCTCGAGATTGAGCTAGTTCAGATAAGATACCCAAAGAGTGTCCATTGGAACTTTTATTTGCACTTTCGAGATGTATAATTCTTATTAATGGATAAGATTGGCATTTGAGAGGGGCTTCGGCCTTTGCTCATAAATATGCCTACTTGAAGCATAGGGTAATAATTTGTACACACTAAATTCTTTGAATAAGATTGTGGGTAGAATGTTAAAATGGTGTACCAACGAACGAGGCTGCGAATAATGGAGAATGGACAATAAAAGGGTGTCCTAATATAATTTAAAAGAGGCTTCCCAATGAAAGTTGGAGAACAATATTTTTTTTAAAAAAAAATATAGAAAAAAGAGAAAACAGAAAGACTTTGGATATATATTTGGAAATGTGGTTAAATGTTGATATAATTTGCAATGTGTATATAGACTAGTAGAAAACTTCTCAAATAATCAGAAGGGAAAATAACATTGATGGTCGGTGTCTGTTCCGTGAGGTATATATAAAGTTACATAGTTCATAAATAGGGGTTTAAGAATTTACCAATATTTGGGATATTATAAAACAAAATCCATAAAAGTAGAAATGAAGGAAGGAAGGCCTATCAGGTGGGTCATGCAGTGTACCATTGAAGCCGGGGTGCCTAACCTAGCATGTTTTAACCTTAATAGTGATATATTAAAAAAAGAAAAGGGGAAATGGAATTGAAGATCAAAGTATATGGAGGGAGAAATGAGGAGACACCCATAGAGCACCTCAAGTGCCTTCAAAGATAATATTAGTACTATGAGATAGCAAATGAACACCAAGTGATCATAGCATACCATAATCTAAAGAAACATGCAGAGACATGGTGGAATTTACTGGGACATCAACCTCAAACATTTCTGGAGTATAAAGAAGCATTAGCCAATATATTCTGGAATGAAGAAATACAAGAAAGGGTGAGGGCTCAAGTGGTAGAGCAGGAGTTTCAAGAAGGGAATTGAGAAGCATATACACATTTTTTTAGGTGGCAAGTAGCGACATTGAGAACTCTAGAGGCATGTAAACTGTCAGAGGAGCAGATTGTAGAAATGGCATGCAGAAAGTTACCCAATGAAATTAGGTGGATGTTGGGAAAAAGAGGAGAAAGATCAGTGGTGACAATTAATAAAATGTTGAGCCAACTAGAAATAGATACAGAAAGAAGACAAATAGAGGAGCATAAGGTTAGGTCCAAAGGATACTCAAATACTAATAAGCAGGGGGCAAAAAGAATAGGAAATTTAATATGTTCTTGGGAAGACCAGGTTCCAGGATATGCATGCCAGACATGCCCCATCATCCCTATAAAGGGTGGTACAATGGATGTTGAAACAATCATGGATTCTGGAAGCCAGGTCTCAGTAGTAGCAGAGAGATTATACCACCAAATTAAAAGGGAACAATCAGATATACCGATTTTTCCTCTAAAAACAGTTCACATAGCATTGGCAGACAACCGGAGAGCTAAAGTAGAGCCAAAGCAGATATAGATAGATCTAAAAATTAATGGAAAAAGTTATCCACATGTGTTCCTTGTAATGAAAGGTTTAGTACATGAGGCCTTGTTGGGATCAGATTTTCTAAATAGATACAAATGTAACCTTGACTATGAAAGGGGTCAGGTTACGTGTGAGGGTGAAGTGGTACATTTACTTGCAAATGGACCTCAATGGTCGATAAAAATGATACATCTAAAGGAAGAGATCCCAGTGAAACTCAAAGATAATGAGATAGACAGAATGAAAGTAGAAGGAGAAGTTCAAGATAATCCATTACAATGAACATTGACCAAGTATCACAAAGTCTTTTCAGACAAGCCAGGAGTTATCCAAATGTTTGAGCAGAGAATTAGGGTGAAAGATGGTCAGACATTCAAAGCTAGATCATACCCCCACACCAATACCTAAAGGAAGTGAAGGAGCAAATAGATCAGATGCTGCAGTGGGGAATTATATCAAAATGCTCACCAGCATATTGCAACCCAATGGTGGTAGTTAAAAAGAAAGATGGGCCTGTTAGATTTTGTCTTGATGCTCGACAGTTAAATAAAGTGACTGTACTGGACTAATGTACCACCTCCAATGCAAGAATTATTGAGGAAGTTCAAGGGAAGAAGGCATTTTCGACCTTCAACTTAACCACCAGTTATTGGCAAATTAAGTTACATCCAGAAGACTGCCAATACACATCATTCAGATATGAGGGCCACTCATATCAATTTAACAGGATGCCTACTGGGCCTAATAAACAGTGGGGTGGGGTTACTCAGGTGCTTGGATCAGGTGCTCTCCTCAGAGATAAAGGACATGGTCATGATTTACATGGATGACGTGCTGATAGTCTCAACTGATATTCAGGAACACATACCGGAAGTAGGACTATATCTAGAGAAATGTGAAAAAAGCATAAAAATATCAAGAAGAGCACACTGTGTCAGAAAGAGGTGGTCTTTCTTGGGCACATGGTGGGAGCTCAGGGACTCAAACTGCACCTGGACAAGATCTTGGCTATTCACCACTTTCCAACACCTAGATCCAAGAAACAGGTCTGATTATTTCTGGCCTGTGTACAATCTACAACCATTTTCAAGACTGGATTGCAGAATGGATGGAGCCATTGGTGAAGTTATTAAAAAAGGTAGTGAGTAGAAGTGGACAGAAGAACAGGAACAAGCCTTCCAAAAAGTGAATACAGGTTTCTTGGAACAGGTTATGCTCACCTTTCCTGACTTTTCAAAGCCATTCATAGTTCAGACAGATAGCAGTGGATATGGTCTTGGAGTGACCTTGGCTCAAGAGCAAAAAGATGGGAGAATGGGTGTACTATATTTTTTGAGTAGCCTGCTCAAAAAATATAGTACATTCTACAACCACTGAGAAAGAGACATTGGCCATTGTTTGGGCCTTTCAGAAGTTTCTACGCACACTGTTACTGGGCTTAGAGGTCATCATGGTTACTGACCACAAGAGTCTGGAATTTATCAACCACAGCTATCTCACTAAGAGCAGATTAGTACATTAGAGCCTATACCTCCAAAAATACAACTATACGGTGAGGTATTGCAAAGGGTCTGACAATGTGGTAGCTGATGCCTTCAGCCACAATCCTGTAGACAATCAATCACATCATCTGTGTGCTGAGAATTTGTATATAGCAAACATATGGTTGAGAACAGATGAAGGACTTGAAAGTGATTTGAGGCACTGGAAGTACTTTCCGAGGGAAGACCAACAACTCCAGCCCATCATTGACCAATTCGAGGGAAGAGAAGCTAAATTAATTGGGGTAGGTCGAACAGAATATTCAGAAATTTAAACTGGAGCAAGGTGTGCTACAATATAGAGTTACAGAAACTCCAGCAGAGTAGAGATCAATCTATCCATGGCATATGAGGACCCCAGTGGTGGCATACATGCACCATAGGTCCAGCCACTATGTGGATAATGAAAACTGAGGGATGGATTAAAATGTGAGGTTCTACTGGCCAGGCATGCATGGCAAAGTTGCAGCCATTATCAAGCAAATGCAAAATTTGCCAGAGGGTTAGGCTCTGCAAATAGGAAATATACAGCTCTGATGTTGTCCATGATCCCCAGAAAGCCTAAGGAAATGGTTGCAGTTGATTTTTATGGTCTACTGCCTGCCTTCAATAAAATAAAATATCTCTTGGTTTGTTTATGATTTATTCTCCAAACTTGTGTCTGCACATCTCATCCCACAAGCCAACACAAGGAACACCATATGCATCCTGGGAAAGGAACATATCTCCCTTCGGGAAAAAATGCAAAATATCATATCCGATTGTGGGACCTCATTTATCACCTGAAGGAATGGGCAAGATGGACTGAACTAATTGAAAATAGAACATGTGCTAACGTTCGATCAGGAACCCTCAGTCCAATCCGTGTGAAAGAATGACTTGGGAATTGGGTAGGGTTGTTCTGTACTTGGTGTCCAAACAGACCATAGAATGTGAGTTAAACATCTGCCAGACATTTAAAACTATATGAACTGGGGAAGTGAATGAATCCACTGGGTTCACTCCAATACATTTGCATTTTGGAAAAACATGCACCCAGGTTGTTCAAAACTGAGTTTCCAGGAATGAAAGAACCTCCTATTGATACTAGAAAATGATTGACAGCAAGCATACCAAGTGATGGCTCACAGAAACATACAACAAAAAGATAGTTCAACAAGTTCCTCTCATTCCTGTAAGAGGGGAGACCAGGTAATGGTGAGGACTCTATGGCTAAAGAACCTGGAAAGTTTCTATTTTCAAAAAGTTTTGCAATCTATTTGAAGGCCCATTTATGATAACAAAAAGGCAAGGGAAACATGCATTTTGGGTGGATACTGGATGGGAAGTAAGGGGGTCATACAATGCCTCGGTCACTCAAGCCCTTTGCAAACCCAGAAAAAGACAAAGGATAGAAAAAGGGATGTTAAAAAGCCATTCAACACACAAAGGGTATTTGAAGGCTATGGCACTCAGGGGTATATTTAACAGTAGCTGGTTCGAATACGGGGTTGATTGCCAGTGTTTGTTGCAAATTAAATAGACCAATGTAGTAAAATTTAGTCATTCAAACCCTGTTACAAAAGAGGAGTAAATGAAGTACGTTAATAAATTAAAGGTATGAATGTATATATATATATATATATTATATCT
>JAQFVV010001947.1:0-40423 GCA_028023455.1 Epiperipatus broadwayi | reverse complement strand
TGAAACGGACAGATCGGAGAACCGATCTTCATTTCAGGAGTTTTTATGTACGGTAATTCGAACCACTGTTCGCCCGCAGTGAGATTTTGTCTATTTTAATTTATAATAAAAATTAGTTATATATTTTATAGTTTATCGGTCAATGTGTAAAGATGCCGTATATAAATGTCGCAAACCATGAAATAATATTTGTGTGTGCGTGGTTTGCGAATTTGTATCATTTAATTTAAAGTTTCAGTGCGGGCGTATTTGTTTAAATTATAGTTTTTTTTTAAAATTGTATAAAGTCGTTTAAAAATACTGATCAAAAGTCACATTCCTTTGATCAGTGTTTTTAATTAAAATCTAATTGCACAAATGTTCAGAGCAATTAAGTTGTATTCAAAATTAGTAAGGAATTTTGATATGTAATTACTGTATCGATTTAAAAATGGCATATTAAATTAAAAGATTGCTAAAAACAGATAATTGATTGTTGGTCAAGCTGCATCGCTAGAGGCTAGAAAAAGTAGGAGGAGCCTAAAACAAAAACAAGTCGGAAAGGTCAGCAGTGGCTATTTTAGAAAAAAACTTACATTCTAACTTTGGTCGTGTGTGAGAGAAGTAGTCTCGAGACAACACAGCAGTGGAGTATAATTCAAACATTTTTATTAAGAAGTTTACCAGTGAATCGCAATGTTGATGGGCTAATTGCCAGGAGCTGGTCTCTGCCCGCCAATATGGATCCTCGTGCCGCTGTTTGATCATGTTTCATATACCTCAGAATTTCCAACTTCCAATCTCAAAATTAACTATGCCTTGCAAATAACTTTCAAAAATGCGCGCCTACGTTCGTCACAAGCCCAGCAGGATGAAGAAAGAAGAGTAACTGTGTTACACGAACTTTAACTTTTTTTTCCGTGCTTAATGTTATCAATCAAGTAAATCATATGTAAGTTTTTATATCATTTATAATGCTTTTGTTTAACCTGTCAGTAAATTTTCTTTTCTTTTAAATCCTCCACTCTAGTCTTTAGAAATCATTTATAAAATTGTAATTAATAGTAATAATATTTCAACTGAATGCATTTATATTTTCTTATGTTGCTTATTTCATAAACAAACAATGCCAATAGTAATATTTCCAACTCTGTGTAAACTAGTGTGTAATAACGATCTATTTAATTTAAAAGTAATTTCACGTTCTGAATTAAATATTCTTTCACATTCCGAGTTAGTAAATGTTAAATCACTTTATTATTCTATGTTAAGTTGTTATAAAATTACAATCTAGGTTTCAATATTAAATATATATATAATAGTTTCAAAGTGTTATCGTAATGTCATGTCTGATCTGAGAAATAACTCCCTGTGTAATTTGATACTGTCGCTACCGCCTGTCAACCTGAAGGGTTAGGAGTCCCAGAGTAAAATTAACTAATTATTGTTTTTCACTGTCAGTTTAATTTCGCTATGTTTTTATTGGGATAAGGATCTCAGCCTGTGGCGTAGAAACAGACTAATAGATTCCAGGTTTTATATAATTTCTTTTAAAAAAAATCCGCTTCAAGTATTCGTCCTTCACGTCTGTGGCAATGCCTTCCCTTCGCTGAAGTTAGCGTCTCGCCATTCTACCATTGGGGAATGAAGGCAGTTTTTTCTTTCCCGGTAATCTCTTGGATCACCGGGGTTCGAAATGATCCGGCTGGTTGTCGTGTCCCGGAGCTACTTGGGGGCATTAAGCCTTGTCAAAGTACAAGCCGCCCGGTATTCCGTTAATGCACCGCAAGTGATTACTGTAGGGCTTTTGAATCTAGGCAACCACTATTTCATATATAATTTATAAAAACATTATCTATCTATTTATATAAACACAGTTATCTATTTTCTATTTATATAAAACCACCAGGTCATCTATCTTCCATGTCGTATTTATATAAAACCACCAGTACATCTATCCTTTATGTTGTCTTTATATAAAACCATCTCCACTGTTCGTCTACGTTCCGGCTCGAGCCTATTCTAATAAAATAAGTTAATAAAAATCTTTAGATAAATATTTTTCCAGTGCTCAAATACTCTGATTCTCTTAACCACCCGTCAATTATTTAACTACCCAGCTATTGGCATAAGTTTGTTTACTAAATAAAACGTTTACTAAAGACTAGTAGCCAAATACAAGAGGATTTATGAAGTCTTACCGTACTGTATAACACTATATTTATATGCTGTATATTTCTATTATATAACACTATATTCATGTGCTTTCTATTTGTCTTATTTAACACTATATTTATATGCTTTATATTTTGCTTATTAAACACTTTATTTAATCTAAATCTTTGTGTCCTCCACTTTATTACTCTCTAAGTCTATGTAGCCACTTTCTGTCTGTATTGGCAACTTAAATATATACGTTACATGAATGACCGTCCCAGTATCTAGAGTCTAATAAATCTATTTATCATTAACTGTAAGAATTTAGTCTATGTTCTGAGCTGAGCTAGAAAAGGGATAACCCCGTGCTGTTATAAAGTCATCATCGGTTGGTCATACCGGGGTTTGGGTTTGAATTCAGTTGGCGTTTTGGAATTTATTCTTAAACGTGGGCTGGGTTTGAACTCGGGTACTGTGTATGAGTAAGCGTGGTGGATTTATACCGGTACAGTTATTATATTTTTGAATATATCTTCCACGTCGTATTTATATAAAACCACCAGTTCATCTATCTTCCACGTCGTATTTATATAAAACCACCAGTTCATCTATCTTCCACGTCGTATTTATATAAAACCACCAGTTCATCTATCTTCCACGTCGTATTTATATAAAACCACCAGCACATCTATCTCTTATGTCGTATTTATATAAAACCATCCTCCACTGTTCGTCTACGTTCCGGCTCGAGCCTATTCTAATAAAATAAGTTAATAAAAATCTTTAGATAAATATTTTTTCCAGTGCTCTAATACTCTGATTCTCTTAACCACCCGTCAATCATTTAACTACCCAGCTATTGGCATAAGTTTGTTTACTAAATAAAACGTTTACTAAAGACTAGTAGCCAAATACAAGAGGATTTATGAAGTCTTACCGTACTGTATAACACTATATTTATATGCTGTATATTTCTATTATATAACATTATATTCATGTGCTTTCTATTTGTCTTATTTAACACTATATTTATATGCTTTATATTTGCTTATTAAACACTTTATTTAATCTTAATCTTTGTGTCCTCCACCTTATTACTCTCTAAGTCTATGTAGCCATTTTCTGTCTGTATTGGCAACTTAAATATATACGTTACATGAATGACCGTTCCAATATCTATAGTCTAACAAACCTATATATCATTAACTGTAAGAATTTAGTCCATGTTCTAAGCTGAGCTAGAAAAGGGATAACCCCGTGCTGTTATAAAGTCATCATCGGTTGGTCATACCGGGGTTTGGGTTTGAATTCAGTTGGCGTTTTGGAATTTATTCTTAAACGTGGACTGGGTTTGAACTCGGGTACTGTGTATGAGTAAGCGTGGTGGATTTATACCGGTACAGTTATTATATTTTTGGACGCCCTCCGTGGTGCTCGATGAAGAAATCTCCCACACCCTGCAGAGTGAACGGAAGTAAACAGTTAAATGATAAAAATATTCAATTTTTTTGTGTCGTTTGTCATAATATCGATACGTATTTGGCGTATTAAAATGCGCAAGTGAAAACTATAGTAGTAAAACAAATGTATAAAATTTTTTTTGTCTCCCTCACATAAAGAATCAGTATATAGTACTCCCAAATATTGTTAAGAAACAGAGTGAAGATTTTTTTGAAAAGAGAGCGGAAGCAATTCGTGCGTGTAATTAATTAAAATAAATGAGTTATTCCATAATGTTTTTGTGAGTTCATTCTTGTCGTTTAAATCATATGAAAAAATAAAGAAGTAGAATTAAGTCCAGTTCTAAAAAAATAAAAACGTGTACGCGTATATATATTTGTGTACGTATATATATATATTTTCGTTTGTTGTGAAAAATATTTTTTTTTGAAAAAAGAAGAAAGAAGTAGGATTATTCTTGTGTTTTAAAAATAAAAACGTGTGTGCATATATATGTTGTAATATAAAAAAAAACCTTACCGGAGTCAGTATTAAATTTTTTTTTCTGCCTATATAAAACAGTAAATCTTAAATCAAATAATTATTAGGTCATATAAAAGTATATATTTGGGGATCAGTGGATTAAATTATCTATTGGTCACATGTTGCTGGCTGGCGCCTATCAAATAAATTTGTCAGCAAACATGTTTGTCCATACAGCAGTGGCGAGTGTTGTTTTAAAAGAGAGTAGGGTGGCATATATAAAAAGAGAGAATTACTGACAGAAATACAAAAAAAATACTATGTTATGTACCCATTATGAATATGTATGTATTATAGGACTGAGGAGAACAGTGCGAACTGGGTGAAAGAAAGTTTTTTTTTTCCCTGTATATTTTTAGTAATGATTTTAGACATGTCATATTATATTCCTAAATAAAAAAAAAAAAAAGCGTAGATAACAAAAACCAGACTGAACGTAGGCGAAGGAAGAAAGAGAGAAAGGAAGTAAGCCACACAAACAGTATCAGCAGCGGAGGAGGATTTGGCACAAGGAGCAGGGATCAGTAACCTTTTATGATATATACAAATCAAAGCGTTGTACGAATCAAAGTCTTATGCTAAAAACATTTCTAAGGAAAAACGAAGCAGAAATGGCAGAAATAGAAGGAAACAAACAGAGGGAGCACGATCGCGATGCGAAGTTTAACGCGATCCTCAGAGAGGGGAGAGAGGACAGAAAGATCATGATGGCCATGTTGGCGCGTATGGTACAGATTGAAGAATGGTATATGGGGTCGGACGTTAAAACAGTTAGGGAAGGTAAAGAAATTATTAGTGCGAGGAGTGGAGCAGAGGACACAGAACCTCAACCAACTAAAATAAGGTTGGAACCTCGTGAGATTAGATTAGTGAATACAAATGCCAACTCTACTCAACAAAAATGTAAAGAATTAGATGTGACAGAAATTACTCAGAGTCAAAGTTTTACTCTAGCAGATTTAGCTAAAGAGGAAGTAATTACTGAGGAAATGGTCGTTTCAAATCTAATGCAAGCCAGCCCATCTCAAAGTGATGACACCAGTTTAGTACCTTCTAATGGAGTGGCTGTATCGATATTGAAAGATATCAATAGAACAAAAGATACTGTTTTGAATAAATCTTCTGAAATCATAATTAATAATTCTGAGTTATCTTTTCATAATAATGATAAAGATGTTCTGTGGAAAAGTGATGATGAAAGATTAATGAAGTCATCAAAGTTAAAGTTTAAAAATGATGCTGAATGGCCTCCTGATCTGAAAAGGAAGAAAGTGGACAGATCTTTAGTTGTGTACAATGCTGCACATTTTAATAAAACCCATACTTATTTGTTTATGAAATATGATCAGAACAAAATTGATGAGGAGCTGAACTCATTAAACAGAAATAATAAACTTTGTTTTAAAGCATGGACATATGTTGAAAAAAATAGTTTCATAAAAAATGGAGAAAAACTTCTTAACTCCCAAAGTGAAAATGTTATAATGGATGCCATTAGATCACAGAAAGTTAGACAAATTCTTTTAAAGCAAGATACTTTTAATAATGAACAATATAATAATATACCAAAGCACAATATGGTGACCGCTTTTGCTATTTTACTAAGAGATCTAAAAAGACATACCCATAACCCTTATATACCTCCCGACCCAGGGAGAAGGTAGAGATATACAAAATGATAACCCGGAAAATGACCACTATGACATGCACATGATGATGAGAAAAGGAATTACGGTAATATACCCACCTTTGTAAATATTAAGTTCAAACCCTCACCCAGACTGTTCTCCAAGGTCAATCAATTATGTGAAAAAAGAGAAAGAAACACTGTTGATCAGAAATTATGTATAATCATTTTTTTTTTGTTGTTTTTTTTTATAAAGTGACAAGAAATGAAACAGACAGATCGGAGAACCGATCTTCGTTTCAGGTGTTTTTATGTACGGTAATTCGAACCACTGTTCGCCCGCAGTGAGATTTTGTCTATTTTAATTTATAATAAAAATTAGTTATATATTTTATAGTTTATCAGTCAATGTGTAAAGATGCCGTATATAAATGTCGCAAACCATGAAATAATATTTGTGTGTGCGTGGTTTGCGGATTTATATCATTTAATTTAAAGTTTCAGTGCGGGCGTATTTGTTTTAAATTTAAATTTAAAATTGTATAAAGTCGTCTAAAAATACTGATCAAAAATCACATTCCTTTGATCAGTGTTTTTAATTAAAATCTAATTGCACAAATGTTCAGAGCAATTAAGTTGTATTCAAAATTAGTAAGGAATTTTTATATGTAATTAATGTATCGATTTAAAAATGGCATATTAAATTAAAAGATTGCTAAAAACAGATAATTGATTGTTGGTCAAGCTGCATCGCTAGAGGCTAGAGAAAGGAGGCGGAGCCTAAAACAAAACAAGTCGGAAAGGTCAGCAGTGGCTATTTTAGAAAAAAACTTACATTCTAACTTTGGTCGTGTGTGAGAGAAGTAGTCTCGAGACAACACAGCAGTTGAGTAATTCAAACATTTTATATTAAGAAGTTTACCAGTGAATCGCAATGTTGATGGGCTAATTGCCAGGAGCTGATCTCTGCCCTGCCAATATGGATCCTCGTGCCGCTGTTTGATCATGTTTCATATACTTCAGAATTCCCAACTTCCAATCTCAAAATTAGCTATGCCTTACAAATAACTTTCAAAAATGCGCGCCTACGTTCGTCACAAGCCAAGCTGGATGAAGAAAGAAGAGAACTTTGTTACACGAACTTTAACTTTCTTACGTGCTTAATATTATCAATCAAGTGAATCATATGTAAGTCTTTATATCATTTATAATGCTATTGTTTAATCTGTCAGTAAATTTTCTTTTTTTTTTTTTTTTATCCTCTGCTCTAGTCTTTAGAAATCATTTATAAAATTGTAATTAATAGTAATAATATTTCAACTGAATGCATTTATATTTTCTTATGTTGCTTATTTCATAAACAAACATTGCCAATAGTAATATTTCCAACTCTGTGTAAACTAGTGTGTAATAATGATCAATTTAATTTAAAAGTAATTTCATGTTCTGAATTAAATATTCTTTCACATTCCGAGTTAGTAAATGTTAAATCACTTTATTATTCTATGTTAAGTTGGTATAAAATTACAATCTAAGTTTCAATATTAAATATATATATAATAGTTTCAAAGTGTTATCTTAATGTCATGTCTGATCTGAGAAATAACTCCCTGTATAATTTGATACTGTCGCTACCGCCTGTCAACCTGAAGGGTTAGGAGTCCCAGAGTAAGATTAACTAATTATTGTTTTTCACCGTCAGTTTAATTTCGCTATGTTTTTATTGGGATAAGGATTTCAGCCTGTGGCGTAGAAACAGACTAATAGATTCCAGGTTTTATATAATTTCTTTTAAAAATCCGCTTCAAGTATTCGTCCTTCACGTCTGTGGCAATGCCTTCCCTTCGCTGAAGTTAGCGTCTCGCCATTCTACCATTGGGGAATGAAGGCAGTTTTTTTCTTTCCCGGTAATCTCTTGGATCACCGGGGTTCGAAGTGATCCCGGCTGGTTGTCGTGTCTCGGAGCTACTTGGGGGCATTAAGCCTTGTCAAAGTACAAGCCGCCCGGTATTCCGTTAATGCACCGCAAGTGATTACTGTAGGGCTCTTGAATATAGGCAACCACTATTTCATATATCTTCCACGTCGTATTTATATAAAACCACCAGTTCATCTATCTTCCACGTCGTATTTATATAAAACCATCAGTTCATCTATCTTCCACGTCGTATTTATATAAAACCACCAGGTCATCTATCTTCCATGTCGTATTTATATAAAACCACCAGTACATCTATCTCTTATGTCGTATTTATATAAAACCACCTCCACTGTTCGTCTACGTTCCGGCTCGAGCCTATTCTAATAAAATAAGTTAATAAAAATCTTTAGATAAATATTTTTTCCAGTGCTCAAATACTCTGATTCTCTTAACCACCCGTCAATCATTTAACTACCCAGCTATTGGCATAAGTTTGTTTACTAAATAAAACGTTCACTAAAGACTAGTAGCCAAATACAAGAGGATTTATGAAGTCTTACCGTACTGTATAACACTATATTTATATGCTGTATATTTCTATTATATAACATTATATTCATGTGCTTTCTATTTGTCTTATTTAACACTATATTTATATGCTTTATATTTGCTTATTAAACACTTTATTTAATCTTAATCTTTGTGTCCTCCACCTTATTACTCTCTAAGACTATGTAGCCATTTTCTGTCTGTATTGGCAACTTAAATATATACGTTACATGAATGACCGTTCCAATATCTATAGTCTAACAAACCTATATATCATTAACTGTAAGAATTTAGTCCATGTTCTAAGCTGAGCTAGAAAAGGGATAACCCCGTGCTGTTATAAAGTCATCATCGGTTGGTCATACCGGGGTTTGGGTTTGAATTCAGTTGGCGTTTTGGAATTTATTCTTAAACGTGGACTGGGTTTGAACTCGGGTACTGTGTATGAGTAAGCGTGGTGGATTTATACCGGTACAATATATATATTCCTTGCTTGACCTTGAACCTTGCACCCAACTTGTAAGAATTCTTAATTTCATTATCTGACTATGACAAAGTCACACGTAATTATAACTGTATAACACCTATGATCATTTGTAACAAGTGATTTGCTCTAGTGCCAATGAAAGATTAATTCTGGAAAGTGATAAATGTAATCATATTGATTATTTAAGAATGTGCTTGTGCTACCAATCCATTTTGGAAATCATGAGCTTAGGTTGGAGCTATTTAATGGAAATTAAAAGTGCAGACTAGAAGAGAGTTAGTATTAAACATGCTGAAAAAAGTATTGTTTTCTGACTGTAATAAGAACATTGTTAATTTTTCATATTAATTCATTAGCTCTTATTTGAAGTAGCTTCTGCTTTTCAGAATTCTGATGATACTGCTATCACTTTCATTGAGAAACTATCATTACTGATGGAATCTAATACTGACTGCATTTTGATAATTTTGGAATTGAAAATAAATTATTATTTTTTGTCATACTGCTGCTTTATTCTTATACATGTCATTATTAAAATATTTTGGATTACAAAAATATGCTAATAAATCATTAAGACTTGATTTCCAAAAAAAAAAAAACAATTGGCAGTATCTCTTTGTTGGTCTTGCTTTACTAAGAAGTAAGCAAGGATTCAACTTATTACTCCGTCATCTCTAGTTTATACATTGAGGATAAACATATCTGTTTAATAAACATTATTTACTTTAATTCTATTGCTACAAATTTTGACGCAATGAAAGGTGAAAGCTTTTTATTTAGGATGATTTTTTTTTTTTAATGAAGTTATTAAAAATTATATGCATTTTTTTGTTGTTGTTGTTTTCCAGTTGGCAAAAAAATATCACCCTGATACTAATAAAGGAGATCCTAATGCTGCAAAAAAATTTCAGGAAGTTTCCGAAGCTTATGAGGTTAGTATAAAATCTATAGCTGTTATATATTGACAGTTTATTTAAAAATAAAGTTTGTGATTTCATATATTTTTTTGATAGTAAATATTATTATAATTAATAGATTTTCTTGATAATGACACTTTCATGGAGTTGACAATAGCATTTTCATTTTTTTAATCTAGAAAGTTTTATTTTTAATATATTTAATTTAACAACAATGTAGTTTTATGAAATATTTAACTCTTTTTGAGCTATTATTATTGAATGAATTTAATATTGATCACATTTTGATAATTACCTATAAATATCTTGTACTTTGATATCATGTAATATTATTGATCTAATATTACATTCAATCATTAATTTTAATTCTTATTCCAATGTCTTTTATTATTTTTGTTTCACTAAGTTTCAATGTTTTTTTTTTTTCTGTATATGGTCTGTTAATTTAAATTTAAAGTAAACAGTGTAGTATAATTCAAAATACTGGAAAATAGCTGAGTTTTGAAATTGTGAATTTAAAAAATATACAACAAATGACTTGCTATGTTTGTTTTTAACATCAATACTATTGTAAATAGAATTTAATAAAATAAAGTACTTTTGACACAAAAGAATTTCATATCTAAAATTAGTTAAGTATTTTTATTTGGATCTGCACTAGATATCTGACTAAGATTTGCTTATTGCAGTTATGCTGAATTACTTTTTTTTTTGTTGATTCCATGGAATATTTAATTTGGTGAATACAATAAATACATTTCTATAATATTATCACTATTCTTTTTATTTCATGAGTTAACTCCTGATATAAAATGTTATAGAAGTGACAACTTGAAAACTTTGCAGTATTTTAAATGTTAATTTTATATCATTTTATATATTCAATTCATTATTCTTGGCAGTAGGGGAAATTTTTATTTTTGTTTCTAGAGTAGTTCAGTTGTAAAAGTAATAACGTGAAAGACTGAAACCTTTGACAGATGTGCTAAGAAAAGTGTAAAAAATGTGACTGGCCAATTGATTACAGCTATTATCCTTTAATGCTCAGATATTCTAGCCCTTTATATAAATATTGATTAAATTTTTCTGAATGCTTTTATCTTCTATTGATAAAAATAATGTTTTTAGGTACCAATTTATGAAGTAGTATTCCGTGATAAATAATTTTTGGATTATATGTTTGAGTAATCTTGTTTAGTTTATTTGATAATTTACTTTATATCTCTTGGAAACAACTAAATTTAATAGATATTATGAGAATAATTCTTACTGAAAATGGTTTTGTTGAGAGATATAACTAGATAATAAATACATATTTCAAATATCTGAAAAAATTATTGTGCTGTGGTTATATAGTTTGGCAGTGAATTTTCTAAAAACATTTTTTTTACAAAATAGTGAATAATAAAAAATTTGATGTACTGAAATAATGATTATAGAAAAGAACTATACAACAAAATTGTTTTGCAAAAAATAAAGCAGTTAATCATTAACGAGAGTCAAAAGTAATATATATATATATAATGTTTATATATAGGAAGTTGTAGGAAGAGAGACAAAAAAATGATAAAAGTAATGGGCAGCATAAGTAAAATAATTTCAGTGAAACCTCAATTCATTATTTCCCCATATTTTATTTGCATTTTTTTTTTTTTTTTTTGGTCCTGGAAGTAGCACTATTTAAATATTTTTTTTTTTATCCAATACTCTCCAGTTTATCAGATTGATTGAAATTATGGTTACTAAAATGTTTTTTTTTTTTTGACCTTTGTCCTTTTTTTTTTTTTAACTAAGGCAAAACATGAAATTACAATTATCAATATCAATTCTTTATTAAAGACAATTATGGATGCTCACTTTTGAATTTTAATTTATTGCAAGTACTTTTGTTCATATTCGTATTTCATTCATTATCCTGATGTATTATTATTTGTTCTTGTCAATTTTTGTTCCTGTTATAATACTTTATAGGAATGTTTTAAAAAAATTTCATTTGATTAAAGAAAAGAAATAGGAGAAATTGATGAATTGACTACCAAATTTTATCAAAATTCAATGGAAAGAGTAATTAAAATAAAAGCTTTTAAATAACTTCATATTCATCATATCACTTACACATACCAGCAGTGTTGCATGTATTCAATTATATTACTAGAAATATTATGTGTTACTAAATTTTTTTATCTTATATAAAAAACATTACTTAACTTATTTATTTTAAAACTATTTGCTTTAATTATGTTGCATGTTTTGTTTTTAATAATTAAATATTGTAGATATTAAGTGATGAATCTAAAAGACAGCAGTATGATCAGTGGGGAACAACTCATGATTTTGGAAGTACTGCAGGTGCCACTGATAGATCTAGAGCTGGATTTCACGGTTTTCAGGCGACTATTGATCCAGAAGAACTTTTTCGTAAAATTTTTGGTGATGCAGGTTTTAATCGGGGATTTCAAGATTTTGAAGATTTTGCAGAATCAACATTTGGCTATCGATCAACACAAGAAGTATGAATATTTTAACTATATATTTATTATTATTATTTTTTAATAAGTAAAAAAGTATTAAAATTAATAATTGATCAATATTTGATTATAGTGTTGGTATTGTTGTATCACATCTAGTACAGTAATAATAAGTATAAACTAACCATGAATACTACATACTACATGATTATGGCCTAAAAGAAGAGGCAATTTTTATTTTATTAGTTACGTGCAACTTAATGATGAAAGATTTTGCAGTTTTCTTTGTTTTATCTTTTAGGTAGGAATAATTAGATATTCATTTACTGATCAATAATTATTTGGAATTGGCTTTCCTGAGGGCCAATTATCCATCCTAAGCATGCTTGAAAATTATCAATTATCTGAAAAAAAATTCTACATGGATTTAAATCTAACTACTATATCACAAGACGACTCTTAATAATATTAGTAATAAGGAATATGAAAATTGTTAAAGAGATGGCTACAATCTTAATAGTAGGTTACTATATTTCTAATGTAAATCCATTTATGTAAATTTTTTTGAATGTTTAAAGAACTACACACTAGTAATTTAATTAAAAATTGCAATATCAAAAATCATTAGGCTTATGATTTTTGTATAGTAATCTTTCCCTTATCAGCTATATTTATTGTTATTTTTATCAACTGATTTTGCAACAAGTCTTCATTATTGGTAAATTAGAAAATAAATTAAAATTATATAATTATCAATAACTTAGCATAAATCAAACATTAAAATAATCACATAATTAATTATTCAGATCATTTGCAAGATTTGGGAATCCAACTGGGTAGATTTGTCATAAACATGCTGAAGTTGACCAAACTGAACTAACTAAGAATCAATCCTGGAATCTTTAGTTCTAAATCCATCACTCTAATACTGTGCTAAATAAATTACATTTTTATAAAAAAAATTATTATACTATTTATTCTGTTGTAAAATGCTGATTATCTCAAAATTGAATTTATAAAAGAATGGTTATTTATTAGATGTTGGAAAATACTATTCTATTAATTTTTATATATGCTATATACTTATGCTGATTTTATTTTATTAATTAATTAAAGATAGAATATTTATTACATGAGAATAATTCTTTAGCTATAAATTTTTTTTACTCATTTATTTTATGATCAAAATATACTATAATTGTGTAAGAATTGCATTTATTAAAAATAACATACTACAAAAATCAGAGCCATTATCTCTTTTTTTGCAATTTTTTTTTTTTTTTTCAGATTTACATTATAATAAGAAAATTAATATTTTATCTTAACTTGATATAAAAAATTACTATAATGTTCTCCAGAATATGATATTGTCTTCATGTTATTTTTTTCCTGGAAATGTATATCTTTTTTAACCATTGCTATATGTTAAATACAATTTCCTTTTTTCTTCCTCGTTTCCTTATGTATTGATTTCTATATTTACTTCTCATACCATTTCCAAACTTCTTATACACTTAACTATACTAATTTTTTATACCAAAACTTTCCTCTTACAGTTTCGACTGTCCTGCAGTCATCATCAGAGCCACAATATCCAAATATATAATCATATAATTAATACGTTACTGGTTATATTTATATACTTAATCAAAAATATACATTTTAACCTGACCATTATAAATAATCATTTTCCATTTTATTATTCTACTGTTACCTAATTTTATTTTTTTATTTATTTTATCATTAAATTATTCTAAAGCTGTTTATTATAATTTTAAAACTTTAATCTTTAAACTCTACTATTTAACTTATCAATTTATTATTTTTACTTATATTTTCTTAATTTCTAAACATTTTTTACTTTATTATATATTTTTAACTATTAACTTTTTTACATTATAAACTACCATTTTTGATTATATTACTAAATACTTACATCTTTCTAATCCTATTTCCAAAAACCAATTTCATCTATCATCATTTTCTACAACTTTATAAACCTTTTTATATTCAAACTATTATTAATTATTGTCTTTATCTCAAAATTCCTATTAAGATTTTGGGATAGGAAAATTAAAGAGGCAATGTTGATTAAAAATATAAAACCAAATTTTAATAGGGAATTTGGAGTAAAGACAATTTTATGAATAATTATAGGTATTATTATTAATAATAGTTTGAATAGAAAATGATGATAGAGGGAGTTGTTAAGCAAGTATAAGAATTTTTGAAAATTTATCATTTGGGTTTTGGAAATAGGATTATAAAGGTGTAAGTATTTAGTAACGTAATCAAAAAAGGTAATTTATAATGTAAAAAAGTTAATAGTTAAAAATATATTATAAAATTTAGACTGTTCAGAAGTAATTAAGAAAATATAAGTAAAAAAAATAATAATAAAATGATAGGTTAAATAGTAGAGTTTAAAGATTAAAGTTTTAAATTTATAATAAATAGTTTTAGAATAATTTAATAATAAAATAATATAAATAAAAATAGTTAAGAGTAGAATGATAAAATGGAAAATGATTATTTATAGTAATCAGGTTAAGATGTATAGTTATATATTTGAATATTGTAGCTCTGATGATGACTGCAGGGACAGTAAGAGTAAAAAATTAGCATTGTTAAGTGTATAAGAAGTTTGGAAATGATATTATATGTTAAATGTCAGCTATTTGGATTTCATTGCAACGTGGCAGATCTTAAATTCTTAATAGTATAAGAATTACTATCTGTATAAGCTTTACCAAATCTGGTAATTATCACAGATTTCTTACCAATATATTCATTTAATTATTTTCCTGCAATGTCCACATGGTCACGAGTGAGTTTAATTTTTTTTTTAAATGTTTTGTATCTAATCTAGCTAGCTATTAACTAATGAATGAAGATTTCTGATTAATTTGGTCTGATTAGATATATACTAATATGATGTCTATTTCATATTATTTAGAGTGAGATTCTGATGTCTGAATGACTGTATTTAAAAGTTTTGTTATATATAGTCTTTAATGTATTTAAAATCATTTAGAACAATATGTTTTATGTTTATATAATCAATATATAGTGCTCTTTCTTTTGAATCATAAATTAGCTTCTCTGATTATATATAAAAGAAATTTGACAACTATTTGGTTCTACATCTAATGAAATCTAAATAAATTTATTCAAAATGATAATTTATATTTTTAATAATAATATTTTATGAAAAACAGTTTTGAAGTTTAATTTTGTGATTAATTTTATTGATTACCTTTTTTTCTGTATTACTAATATTTATAGATATTAATTATTTGACAAAACAGCACTTAGAAAAGTTTTTTGTTACGAATTCAAAATCTTTCAATGTTTAAAATTTTCTATTTGCTTAGGCAAAATAATATGCACAATCCAGTCTAGCTCTAAGATTATGCTAGAATTACCACAATAGATTGATTTATAGTAGAATGCTGGTATAGATTATTTATTGCTTTTAATGTAGTTGTTAATTACTTCTATTTTACTATTATCTGTCTTAATTTTTTTCTTTTTTGGAAAAGTATTTTTCTACTTTTTTTACTTCTGATAGCTTTTATAACATTTCCTGTATTTCTGAAGCATTTTTATATTTTAATTTGAATGAAATAATTAGTTGTTTCAATTTTATTTAGATTGATTTTTATATTCTGAAGTATTATTTATAAAAATAATTCTTTTATAAAATATAGATATAATCTTTTTTTTTTTTTCAAATTCATTTTGTTTCCTATTTCAAATTCAAAAAATTCTTTTTGTAAAAACTGCTTTAAAAAGTTTTTAGAAAAAAGAATCATCTTGTCATATACTTTTGTCAATGTTAATCTTAATGTCACCTCATCTATGATATAATATTCTGATACTTTACTTTTTCTCATTTTTCATTACTTTCACGTGGGTCACATTTTCATTATTTTTTTTTTTCATATGGACCTCTATATAAGAATATTTCACATGGGTCACATTTTCATTATTTTTTTTTTCATATGGACCTCTATATAAAAATATAGTTGTCTAAAATGAGGCTTTTTTAGAAAAATAAGTTTACATTCAGGGCCAACTTAATCTTATGGGCTTCTCAGGATAAAAGCTCAAGGATCCTAAGTGAAACTGAACTCAAATTATAAAACTTTAAAGTGCTTCAAATATTTAAATAAAATTGTTCCTCAGAGATCTTCACATTTGAAAAAAAAAAAAAGTAAATACACACATATTTCTGTAATAATACCTTCATTGGAATGAATCTATACAAAATAATAATGGTGATTATAACAATACCTGAATACCCAAGTTATACTTGTTCAGAACATTTTTTCAAATCTTCACAGACACTCTTAGATAACATCACAGTTTCCAGAGATCCCTGTACCCACAAATTAAAAACTTGTTTTAATTAATCATAGAATATACAATTTGTTACCTTTTCATAATCTACAAATCCAATGCAAAATTGTCTTAATACTTGGATGTGATCTTCTGTACTATAACCAGTTTTAAATCCGACTTTTTTTTTTCTTGCTTGGCTTGATTAAAAATGGTGATTAGTAATGATCTTATTAAATATTCATGTATAACTTGCATTCTTTCATTCATCTGTTATATCCTTATTGAGATAATTGGTATAATAACTTGGTTATTAATTTCTCGATTTCTTGGCTTCTTTCTTTTAACTTTCTATAATTATTCCATCATTTCCTGGAATTTTTCTATTCTTCCTTTAACCAGTTATGTGATTATTACGAAGAGACCCTGTAGCTAAAAATTTTTTGGACGTAGCATGCGCCATCTCTTGGTCAGTTTTGGTCGCAATTACTTCATTTTAGGCTTATTTGATAGGAAATTCAATGTTTAAAATTGTAGTTCTAAAAACATCCTCATATAGCGTTATATTTTTTTTAAAAAATCAATTTTCTTTACTGCCTTTGGTACATAGGTGTGTCTTTTTCTCTGATTGGATACCTACCAAATCTGGAAATGTCTTCTAGGCGTGTTTCTAAATGACAGATTCAGAAACAAAAACGAATATGTTGTATACATTCGTAATTGATTTTGATGTAAATAATTATTTATTGTAATTTTTTATGTTCACAAATAAGATAATATAGTACACTATCAAAATATAAAGTTTGACTCGAAAATTTTAAATATTACAAGAAAAATACATGTGGAGAAATAATCCATAACAAAAAAAATTATCGCTACAGACTGTAATCAGGCATTTCTAAACTAAAAATTCAGAATTGAAAATGAAATGTAGTATGCTTTCATATTTTGAAGTAAATAATTATATCTATCACGATTTTTCATTAATTTATACAAATATAAAGTTTGATTCCAAAAATATTAAATATTACAAGAAAAATAAGCGCGGACAAAATCATCTTTCTTCAAGTCAGGTGGTTCACGCTAACGATTGTAATTTGCACTGTAGGCGTCTCTAAAAAATAAATGACAGAAATAAAAATTAAAGGTTTTACGTGTTCATAATTGATTTTGTAGTAAATAATTACATCTATTGTAATTTTTTATATTCATAAATAAGATTTGATGTTACTTTATGGAAATATAAAGTTTGATTTGGAAAATTTTTAATTTTACAAGAAAAATAAGCATGCTGGAAATAAAAAGAGAATTATTTGACAGCTGGAGAACTGAATAACGACACAATCATTGGTTGGAATATAATTCTTTTGTTTTACTGCTAGCTATTTTTTACACATTTTTCTTATATTTTTCTACAGTTATTAACATTATTTTTAATTTTTCGTTACATTTAACCAATTTGAATCTAAAATTATTCAATTTTTAGAAGCTGAATTAAAAAAATTCTGTGTATTTTAGATTAATATTTTAACAATAGAAACCAGCTGGAAATGAAACAGATGAATCATATTGTTCTCAGATTTAAGTAGTGGGCCAATAGAAAATTAGACAAAGATTAAAAAGTTAAAAGAATCAGTTGAAGGGTTTAAAAAATGGATAGCATTTTACAATTTTTTTTTTTCTGCTGGAATTTTTTTTTTTTCTAAAACTTTTTCTGTTATTTTGCAGTTATATTTCTCTTTATGAGATTAATTTTTTTTTTTTGTATTATTTTTCATTATCCCAAATATTCAATTTTTATAAATGGAATGAATTTATTACCTTTTACTTTTCAGCAGAAAATTCATTAGTAGATTGTTGCTATAATTATTATAGTATCATTTTATTTTGATTTTCTTGAAGTTTAAGCCATTTTTAAAGTCTGTTAATGTTATAAAATTATTTGTAAATTCTAGTTTAATTTCATGTTAGTATTTCTAAAGATTTGTTGATAACTATTTTGCTACTATTATGTTAGCATGTATTTTCACTCTCATTAATCAAAGACAATTTTTGGTTTGAATCTCTTAAACATGTTAAAAATCTTAAATATATATCTTCTGCTTCATTAAAAAGTTAAAACAATACTGCTGTGTTTTTGCTCAACTGCTTCAAAACAAACAAACAAAACTCATTACACCCTTTTTTTTTCTTAATTTTTTCAATTTTCACAAATTTGTTTCCTTTTTTATCTCTTTATTTTAAAGTTTACTCAGAATACTTTCATATATTTCCAGTTATAGCAACACTAAAATCTCCTTTAATAGTTTTCTTTTCAGTATATAGCAAAGTGATAACTTTTTTGAAATATTAAATTTAATTTTATAATTCAATTACCATTTTATTTATGCTCAGGTCATATTTTTCTCTAGGTTATATATCTTTAGTGTGTTTATATAAATGATAACTTTAATTTTATGTTTCTTCAGCACTCCATCATGTGCAAATAAAGTACTATTTTTAAAATAAAAGCCAAATAATATTTTATAGCTCTAATATGGTCTTTTCTCAAAATTTCTTTTTTAAATTATTATTAAATTAATTAACTGGAAATATTAATAGCAATAAATAAATAAATAACATTATTATGATATGATAAATGATGTATAAGTACATTGTTTAGATAAAATAACCAGAACATCTGACATTAAATGCTTTTTATTAATAGAGATGTAAGGGAGTTTATTTGAGAAAGTGATATCAGTTTCTTAATTTATGTGAGAGAAAATTTTGAATGTGCCTAAAGAATTCAAAATATTGGCATCTGAATAACTTGGGTCAGTGTTTAAAGTTCTAATATTTCAAGATTTCAAAGACTCATGGATGTTGAACAGGTTCACAGAAAAAGAAAGAATGAACTTTGAGTCAACACCAGTTAGAAGTCATTTGATTTCTTTGAGAGACTTACTATTATTATAAAAGTTTATGAGCAAAAAGACAAAACTACAATAAAGCAATTGAATTTTCAGCTATCTATTGAAATAATGTGTTCTGTGCTTCTTGAACAGAATATTTATGGTTAATTGTCATTAAAATATATTATTTTTCTGATGGAAATGGAAAACGAGAAATTACAAACCAAAGAAGTAGATTTACAATGAATGATTAAAAATATATCTTGGTTTTACAAGTCATTTACACTTTTTTTTACTATTCTAAGGTTTTATATCTGATGATCATCACAACTAGATTGTCTTCTTTTATCAGTGAAATATGGTGTTAGTCTATCATAATTTAAATAGTTATATCTTAATATTCTCTTTGATTCTAACTACAATCTAATGAACTGAAGATGATGTTACACATGTCTCAGTTTTTCAAGTTTGTGCAATTCTCAAAAAAATTTTAGTTTATTACTTTTCATAAAACTTGAGATTTTTCTCAATGAAAAATGAGTTAAAATTTCTGTTACATATATAATTTCAAGATTGTAATGTTCTTAATAAATTTAACACAGGAAGTGATCATCTATTTGTAAGATGTAAGATACGTGTTAATGCAAAATTAGAGAGACAAAACTATTAAGAAAAACAATATTTACAGTTGATATTCCTAATCTTCAGAAACATTCTAATGAATTTAAATTAGTAGATTTTGAACATGATTCAGGTTTGAATGACATTAATAGGAAAATAAGCGATACACTTTTAAAAAACTTTAACAAAGATAGCTGGTAGAAAAAAAGCAGCAATTGACCAATAAAATTTCTACTGAGACTAGAGAATTTATGAAGAAAAGAAGGAATATGAGGATATACAACAATGATGCATTAAAAAAGATTGAATATCTCAAATTTTGTAAAATGGTATGGAAAAGCGTTGAAAATGTTATAAGAAAGTATAATTGTGAACTAGCAAGGAAAGCTGTAGAAGAAAATAAAAGTCAAAAGAGTGTAAAATAACATTTTGGTATTGGTAGGAAATTTATATCTGCAATAAGAAAAAAAGATGGCATTATTACTAAAAAGAGAGATGACATCATAAAATGTGTAGAAGACTTCTATCAAGAATTATATAGTAATAAAGAACAAGTGCCTCTTATACATATTATATCTTCCGAATTGCCCAGAATTTTGAATGGGGAAGTGAGATATGCAATTAAATTTATGAAGAAAGGGAAGACTCCAGGTAATGATGGAATTGTAATTGATATATTAAAAGAAGCAGGTGAAGAAATAGAAAAAATTTTAACAAAGTTATATACCAAATGTCTAAATGATAAAGATGTACCAGATGATTGGAAAAATGCAGTATTAATATTAATATTTAAAAAAGCTGATAAAGAAGACATTAGAAATTACAGACCTATCAGTCTTTTATCAGTTTTATACAGAATTTTTACTAAGATAATTACAATTAGCCTACAGAAAACACTGGATTTCCACCAACCAAGAGAACAAGCTGGATTTAAAAAGTGGTTTTAGTATAGTAGATAATATCCAGGTATTGAGAGAAATTATAGAAAGGACAAATGAATATGAGTTGCCATTATGCTTAAAATTTGTAGACTATGAAAAGGCATTTGATTCTATAAACATTTCTTCAGTGATTAAAGCATTGGGTCATCAGGGTGTAGATCCAGGATATTGTCATATTTTGAAGAATATTTATAAAAATGCAATAGCAACAATTAGATTACATAATGATAGTAGGAAAATCAACATTGAAAAGGGTGTAAGACAGGGTGACTCCATATCTCCAAAACTTTTACAGCAGTGCTGCAAGAAGTATTTTGGGGATTAAAATGGGAAGCTAAAGGAGTGAAAGTAAATGGAGATTATTTAAGTCATTTAGATTTTGCAGATGATGTAGTTGTTTTTTTTGCAAATAATGCTTTAGAGCTACAGGAAATGTTGCAGGAGTTATCAGATGAAAGTAGGACTAAAGATAAATGTTAAAAAGACTAAAGTAATGTTTAATAGATTTTCTCAAAATAATGAAAATAAAGATTGATTATGATGAGTTAGAAGAAGTTAACAGTTACAAATACCTTGGTCAGATTGTTAATACAGATGGAAATATAATAGATGAAATTAATCATAGAATTAAACTTGGTTGGAGTGCTTTTGGTAGAAATAACTTGATACTAAAAGGAAATATGCCAATGTGTTTGAAAAGGAAGGTTTTTAGTAAATGTGTTTTGCCAGTGTTTACTTATGGATCTGAGACTTGGACACTCTTAATAGAAGAGCAATACAGAGACTTCAGACCACTCAAAGAAGTATGGAGAGATGCATGTTGGGAATAACAAAGAAGGGATCGGAAAACACAATGTATGGGTAAGGGAACAAACAGGTGTTACTGACCTCATTGAAAAAATTAAAAGACTGAAGTGGAGTTGGGCTGGACATATTGTTAGAAGAGGATGATAACAGATGGACAATTTAAATTTTAAATTGGATTCCAAGAGATTGTAAAAGACCCAGAAAGAAACCACATGTTAGATGGATGGATGAAATAAGAAAGTGTGCAAGTGTGATGTGGAGAAGAGAAGCAAAAGATAGGAAAAGATGGATTGAACTTGGAGAGACCTTCATCCTGCATTGGATTGATAATGGTTGATGATGATGATGATGATATAATTTTACTTCAGTGGAATATAGGCAGCTCTTGATCCATTTGACAGCTTTACAATCATATTAATAAAAATATTTATTTTGTCTACACTCTATTTATAATCAAATAATTAACTAAATGATGTTTGTATAATAAAATTAATAAATTTTCATTTTTAGAAAATAGACATATTTTTGTATATAAATAAATACTAATATTTTATTTTTGTTTTTGGGTATCATGAATTTAACATTTCAGCAAGCAGCTCGGGGTGTAAATAAAGATATTGATGTTAATATGATAGACACATGTCCTAAATGTTTGGTGGTTCTAAATGTGAACTTGGCACTAAAAAAGCAATAAGATGTCCATTTTGTAATGGCACAGGATAAATGGAAAGTTTCTATTTATATTTTATTAGTTTTATTTTTCATGTTAGCAAAACTGGCTTTTTTTATCGTCAAATAATTTTGTAAATTTTTATTTTATTAGATTGTTTTTTTTTTTTCAAAAACATATTTAAGTAGTTGTTAATTTAATAATTTTAGTTATTAAAATTATAAAGATAATTTATTAGTAATGATTGAAGAAAAAGTATACTGACATTAATTATTATCTAAATTAGAGGGATATCATAATACAATATTTTGAAAAATTCTTTAGTAATAACTATGATTTTTTTATAGGAATAGAAATTTTTAAATGTAATTTAAAGAAATGAATTTTAAGTCATATATATATTTTAATAATATTGCAGTCATGATTGAGTAAATACATTTTCACACGATAAAGTAACTGAAAGAGAAATTAATATTTGTTAAGAGACTTCAGTCTAAAAAAATGAATGCATGCAAAGCGTGTTTATTCAAAATCAAAGGAAACAACAAGAAGTTGATTAATTAAATAATAGTACAAATATTCTATAAGTTTTAATTCAAAATTAAAGCGATTCTTTTAAAAAAATTTTTAAACTAAAACAAAATTAAAAAATACAATTATTAAATATATATATATATGCTGTGTTTTTTTTTTTGTTCTCATAATTTTTTTTGTTGTTGATGTAATTATGTTTTATGTTGATATGTTTTGGACTCTTAGATTCCTCTTGAACTCTTTTTTTATTGGAATCGAGGACAAAATCTTAATGTCCATATATTTTTGTTGTAGTTGTTACTGCTATGTGATTATTTGTATAGTAAATAAGCAAGGATGAATTAAGCTCTTTAACATGCATTGGTCAGTTGAGAATTTTATTGGCTTTTTATTTCTGAATTTAAGATTAAGAAACACAAGTCTTTTTTATTGAGTTTTTTTGAAAGCAGGGGTGAATGAGTATGAGAATGATTTTTTTTTTTTAAATTAGATAAGTTGCAAATATGGCAAACAAAATAAATTATGGTCCTTATTTCCAAGAGACTGTAAAATCATCATTTAAGGCAGTAGTAGTTGATAGCTAAAGGCATAGAATGATTATTATGAAAAATAGATATTCCCAAAAATGGTTAAAAAAGTATCTTTGAAGGTTTTTTGTATTTTTTTATGCTGGATCTCTAATTGGGGGCATGATATGAAAATACTTGGTGTTCATTTAATCTTACTCTTGACATTTCAGCTGACAGATTATTTTTTCTGGATGTCAATAGTGCTATAAATTTTGTCATCTGTATTATCAGTTAATCAGAAATGACAATAATTTTACCAAGTATTAGCATTATATTCATCTTCATGTACTCTTATTCCTATTTCAGTATGTAATAGAAAAATAGCAGTTATATCTGGTTTCTAGTTAGCAAAGTATAAAGAATTTCAACCCAAAAGAACACTCTTTATCTCCAGTAACATTCTATTTTGAATGCAGAAAAAGCTATGGATTTGAATGCCTATTTTTTATTACAGGCTTCATTATTATTAAAATGAAAATCTCTAGTATCTATATCCTTTCAGAAAATGATGACATATGATAGATTCTTGTCTTTAAGAAGACAATTTTTTAGTAATGTACAATGTTCATTTCCAGACACTGTTTGTAGAGTAATCAATTTGGATGTGTATTTTTATTAAAGATTTCATTATTATAAAAATGAAGAAATTTAATGAGCTATGCAAAATTTAGAGAATACTGGGGTACATATTTTGTCTTTACCATAATTCATTATTAGATAGACACTATTTCACAAGTGTTCATTTTTTATATCTGGACATTTTTTTGCTGATGGTCTTTCATATATATTGATCACCATAAAGATAATTTTCCTGCTTAACTATTTCCAGAATTTTTCATAAAAACCCACTGCTTGAAATGGCACTGAAGGAAAACTTACGAGATAATGGAGGATTATTCATGCCCATTTATATCCTTGAGATGGTTTTTGCTAGTTTTTTATTACTGTCATCAGTGATCTCATCTTCATTGTTGAATAAATTCTTACTTCAGATACCATTGCTAAGGTGAAAAACAGATTGTATCATTCTAATGATGGTAGCTAAGTCTAATGATAACTTTGAAGAATGAGACTATTTTATATCTAATATATATAGAAAATTAAAAATGTAAAATATATATTGTAAAAAGAAATTTGAAATCATATCAGTATAAAGTATTTAAATATTTGACCTTATCAAATACATAAAATGTATACAAACTATAATGATAAATCAAAATCAGTGGTACTGAATTTGAGATATTATTTATAGAAAAAAGTATTTAATTACATTTGTAATGGATGAAACTTTGAAGTTTATATTTTAGTTTGTTTGTTGATATATGTTATACATAAATATTTAATAACTTACAATTATAATGAATACAATTTGCAAGTAAAAAAAGTACACTGAACAATTATTAAGTTCTTTCAAAACTGAAAAGTGAAGCTTTTATTTTTATTGAAGTATTTTATAAATATATGTAAATTATTAATTATTTTCTGTTCTTCAAAAAAATAATAAAACTAAATGGTTGAATGCTACTTTTCAAGTAAGGGATACACAAATAAAGTTATTTGAGCTAATTCATTTTAAATAAAATTACAGATAGTATCACACTGGGAAATCCTCGGATCTTCCTGCAAAGAATTAAATATTATATTTAAGTATAACAAAAAAACAATTATTTAGTTTTTTTATCTTTTATAATAATAATATATTGCCCAAACCAGTAACAGTATCAATTGCAATTATTGTTTTTCTACTAATTCATCTTTGCTATATAATGGAGTCATGTTAACCTCCATATTTTGTTCCATGACCTCCTCATGTAAATCATGTATAGTAGCTCATGTTTTATTGATAAACTTTAATAAGGATAGAATATGTATTAGTTGTTGAACTGTAAATGCACAGTATTTTTCAACATGCATATATATTGTAACCATATGTTTTGGCTCATGGTAGTAAATTTTATTCAAGGGTCCAGGTGTAATTTTAAATTTTAAAATTGTAATAATTTATAAATTGTTGAAGAGTAGTGTGTAAATATCAGTATATATATATATTAAAATGCTTATTGGATTATAGATTTTTCAATTAAGCAAAAGCTCACCAAGTAAATATCTTGAAGGTGATGATGATCTTGGACTGATGAGACACTGGAAAGTCTGATAGAATGGATATTAAATCATAAACATTCTATCACAGGTTCCAGTGGCAGCTATTTCCATATAATATTTTAATAGTTAAACTAATTTGGAAGCAGGAAAATATGTAACACTTTATTAGTATTATTAAACAGTAGTTAAAAATAAACAACAAAATCAATTTATAATTCTTCTAAATTTTATTTATAAACAATCTTTAAATACCTTGTATGTTAATTTAAATTGAAATAACAGTCTGGATTTTCGTCACTAGAGGGATTAAACATTAATTTATGTTACATTACTGTGATTGGATCATTTAGGACCAATGGGAACTAGTAAGACAAATAATAAAGGCTGGAACAAGTTTGTGATCTGGGGAGACTACTTTTGAAAGAAAAAAATGGAATAAGACGTAATTCTCCGTTATAAAAAAAATAGTCAAAGTAATAAGTTGAAAATAGTAAATTCGAAAATTATTTTGAAGAAAATTTCAGGATTATATGAAATTAAATATGTTGGAGGAGAAAATTTAATAACTCTGTAGCATTTCTCTACTACTTTTCATCGATCGTATAGTTTTTGATTTTGGCATGCAGAAGAGATCGGAATGACCTCATTATTATTACTATTGGGATAAATATTTGCTAAATATGGACTATTTGGATGGAAAGAACCAGAACAGAAAATGTAAGCAATTATTATTGCTTCATTTATTTTAATAAATGGCTACAACTAATAAGGGCACTAGAATTATTGAGATACAAGAGGAAAAGGATTAAAGTAATTTTGATTTTCGCACTGCCGTAAGCATTAACCTGAAAAACATATTTGTTGTTCAAACTATTTTCTCAGTAAAAATAATTCAAAAATTCTTTTGAAGGAAAATTTTAGAAGAGATATTAAATAAATTAAACATTCAATTTTAAATCATATAAAGTAATTTGTTCTGAAGGAAAAAATGCCTAAATTATTTCATATTTTCATTGTGAAGAGGCATCATCTGCTTTAATATTTCACTGCTAATGGTCTAGTTGTTAAAATAGAAAATGACAAATTATGAATATCAAGTATATTTTATTGACAATTGCTGACTAGTAAATCAATTCTACTAACATTATTAAATGCGTATTGTCTAATGGAAGTGAATAAATAAGTATTTATTTAATTTTCTTGATTATGTAAAATGTAAAGTAATGATATTCTCAGCTGCTCTAAAATCATTTAAAATTATAACAGAGATCTTTGCATAGATAGAAAAGCAGGATAAACCAACAAATAATTTTCAGTCTGTTCAATGGTCTTACTCTCAAATTGCTAAATATGATATCACTAAGATGACCTCAAATATATTAATCAATCTAGGATTTTAAAAAAAAATGTGTTTATAAATCTTGATAAACCTAGTTTAATGGTATTGTCTTTGAAAAATGTTTTAGATATTGCCTCAATTATGTTTACATTATTATAGAAACTAATAAAATATGTTTGTGTCTTTAAAAAGTGTTTTAAGTATTATCTGAATATGCTATTAGGAAACAGGATAATCAACATATATATTTATTTAGGAATATTGCTTATCATATCCATCTTCTCACTATTTTTGCTCATAACATCAGATCAAACTGGGACAACTACGATAAAATCTAATAAGAAAGAACGTTTGTTCATCATTGTTATTGACTATATAATATTGTAATACTTTTTTTTTCTTACTCATGTGTTATTCAAGGATCAGGTTTTTTTAATATTATTATTATTATTATTATATGTTATATATTTTGTGATGCTATAAAATGTAATTAGTAAGGGTATAGAGATGCCCAAAAAGATATACATCTATCACATATATTTTATATTATCTGATCAAGGGGAACATAACGGTAAATATTATTTATTGGGGAGAAGGGAGAAATATTTATCTCACACTGCTAAAATAAATGTTAATATTATATTGAAAGGGGAATAAACAGACCCGCACTTGCTAGAATTATACACTTCGTGACATAATTGTTCTATTATAGGAAATAATTTAATAAACCCTTTTCATTTCTTAATGTAGCCTATGAATTAAAATGTCCATTTTTAATATCAAATGTAGGTTGATCCATCGTTACATGTACATGGGTATAATAATTATTTTGGAATAATTAAGGGTTGTTTTACTGATATATTGATGGTTAGTTTATCAAACATTAACAGTTTATGCATTGTAAAATGGAATATTTATGTTTCCACTTTTATTATTAGTGTTATTTTACCTTGCTATTGTATTGATTAGAATTTGTAATAGTTTTTAGCTGATGAGTTTGTGCTAAATATAAGAGCAGATATAATAATATCAATATTGTGCATGGGATGATGGAAAATACCCCATTGCTGATTAAATGAAAGGATGATATTGTTGAGGCTGGTTAAGAGTTAGTGCGTAGAGCATAGTTAATTCCCAAGAGAGGATGATCCCATTGTCTGAATTCTATTTTACATGACGAGGCACTGCCCACACTTTTATACCAATGAAGGTATTAGAATTGGCCATTTTAGTATACAACTTTCATGTTGTTTTTAGTATACAACTTTCATTTGTTTTCTTATGCCACTATCATGTTGTGTTATACAGCCTCCTTTTATTGTTAAGTCCCTCATGAAGTTTTAGAGTTAGTTTTCCACCGGGTATGGTGAAGCTTAACATTTCAAAATCCAATAGCAAGGATAAAATAAGTTAGATTAAGGGCACTGGTCCACCCATAGTGTCTGTCTAATTGGGATAGTGTCTTGATGATGATGTGTAATCATCATCAGTTTATAAACAAACCGACCAAACTTAAGTGCTTGTAGAACTTCTACATAAAATAGCAAGGGGTGTACATGGACAATGTGGATGTATCTTTATCAAGTTGTGATTCACTGATGGATCGGTAAGATCATTTAATTATTAAATGATTAGATTGTGGACATAGGCAATATTTTGTGTCATATATGTATTTTAACTTATGATGTCTGTCCCACATCAATATAGTGAATCTTTTACAGTAAATAAATTATTAATAGTATTGCATATGGTAATTGCCCTTATCATATTTTAATAAATTAAATAGCTCCAATTTGAGATACTAAGTTAAAACTCCATTAATAGATTTAAAAGATTGCTTATTCAAAAGATTTATATACATTTTATTTTGTAATGTAAATAGTGGGATAATTCCACTATAAGATAGAGTAATATTTAAAATATAGCTCACAATAATAGGGATATGAGGAATATCACTATTAGTTTGTCATTATACCTGTATAGTTAAGGGGATATCAAGTAATCCCCATCCCAGATTGTAGTAATGAAAGAATCTTGTTTCATGTAATGTATCTAACTAAAATGTAAATACTATAAATAAATCTTGTTATGTTAAACATTTACTTAATTGTTAGTAGTCTTATTGCTAATTAACATACGCACCCAGTATTATTGTTATTGCTATGGACATATCCAATGATTATATTGAAATCATCATCGATCAAGAGTGTATAAGTTACCATATGTTGGTATATCAGAGTAAATTTTGCTAAGCCCTATCACTTATAAGTATCTCAAGGGCCTCATTATTTAATAATCAAAATATTGTTGACCTAAAGTATATATTATCTTAAGTGATGTTCTAAAGATTAAACACTTAATCTTGGTTTAATCAGTTTATTTGAACCTGCAGATTTATCATTCACTGATCTTGATCACATTGTTACTACTTATTTAAGAGAAAGAAGTTAGTAAGTTATTGTTTAGCAAGTGGAATTATTCCTACATATGGAAGCTTACAGTTTATAATAATTAAGGAATTTATAGAGTTTTTCTGAAATTACTAGAAATGTTTGTTAATTTAATTTTATATCAAGAACCGTATTGTGTGCAGTATATTTGGGTAGTAGCAAAATCCCTCTCACTGACCCAAGTATATTTTGTATAATAATCTTTAAGTAATATGAACCCTGAGAATAATAAATTATATTAATTTGAAATGTAGAATCTGAGTTTATGGTAGATTTTAAATTTAGTTGTGTATTATCGTTGGATCGGGAGTTATGTAAGTCACTGTTTTGTAAAGGTCAACCAAATTTTAAAATATCAATGGCTTCTTTATCTGAAATATTTATAGCTTGTCTCGACTTTATAGTGAATATTCTGGGTTCGCTGAGCTTGAAATCCGTATTTGATTTAGTTGTTTCATTATCATTTAATTCCAATATCAAATTTAGAGTTCTGGATATCATCTTTCATCATCATCATTTTCTCATCTGTCATTTCAATTTTCCTTTACTTTCCTTTCATCCTAATTCTTTATCCTAATTAACTCACCATTCAACAGCTCTTATTCCATTATCATCTTAATCATTCATTATTCTGATACATATCCTTTTCTCTTCATTCTCAGACTTATTTCATTTTATTATTTAACTTCTATTTATTTACCTCATCCATTCTGTCATCTATATCCTAATTTCCTTATTGCTTAATTTGTATTTTAACATGATTCAGTCCATCAATCTAATCATTATTTATTTATTAGTTTGATAAAGATTAAGTTCATTTCACAATCTTTTGTTTGTTGACTTATTTGTGGATTTTGAGGCTGGGTTGACCAGAAGTTATTACTCATCTTGTAATCTTCTCTAAGTATAGTTTCATGTGAGCTTGGCCAACAAGGAAATCTTCTCTTTGGTTTAACACATATTGTTTTAGGTGTATATTCTAGACTTGGTTAGGTTGAGTGTTGAAGCAGAGAGATTAGAAGAAGATATACTCTAGACCAGTGTTTTTCAACCTTTGGTCCATGGCCCGGCACCGGGCCGTGGAACTTTTCTGCAGGTCCGCGTGCTAGATGGGCAGTAAAAAGTTTGTATTATAAGAGTTTTAAACTTTTAATTAATATCGCCAATTTTTATTTATTTTTTCATCTCATTTTTACCCAATTAAAAAAAAAAAGAAAACAGAATGAAATCAAAATCTAATCAATCATTCATAAATTAATTTGTTTTTCTAATTATCACATATGTTTATGGCGGGCGGGGGGGGGGGTAGAATAAATTTTTTATTACTTTTCTAAAAAAAATAAAAAAAATTTTTTTATTATATAAACTCCATATATATATATATATAAAACTTTATCTTATATATTTAACATTGTTGTTTTGATCAGTTATAACAATTATGCTTATCTTTAAGAAAATTTATCTATAGACTTCTGCCAGTCTGCGAAATCTTATCTTTATTTTTGCTGGTCCACGGAACCTTATCCTTATTTTTACTGGTCCACAGGTGTGAAAAGGTTGAAGACCACTGCTCTAGATTAATATAGACAAAGGTTACATTGGAATTAAATGCCTGAAAATGTGCATAGTGATTTGTTTATGAGTACGGTATATAACAGGGAGGGTTACAATATATATATATATACCACACATATTTAATAATTTAATAGACTGCAATGTGATAACAAGATTAGTAATATCATTAGCCCCCTCACTAGTGTATATATTGTAATGCTAGTTAAGAATTGGCATCTATTAGTAAAGTAAATCAAAGCTGTTGTTCAGATGCATAAGATTTTTAATTTATGTGGCATCTTTCTTGCTTGGCAGATCAGATAATATATATTTAGATAAGCATCAATGTTTTGCTGCCTCTTATTAAGATGGGACTCTGGTTAAGCCATCCCATTTCTCTCCTTTCAGGGAAGTGCATCAATAAACCTTGGGTTAAGGCCAGGCAAATGTAGAAGACATTTCTACCATTGAACTCTAAATGTTTACCTTCTAAGCAGCATGATTCTCAGTCTCAGAGCACTGGTGTTTGTCACAAAATTCCCTGAATCCAATTATCTGTCTGCAGGGTGATTTTGTGATTAATTTTGCCTGTTCCATAGCACGTTGGCCATTTAGAGCAGCTAAGCCTTTGCCTACTACCATTTAATGTTCAGCATTAGCCTGAAAAGAGTCTCAGGGCACTGGTGTTTGTCACAAAAATCCCTGAATCCAATAATCTGTCTGCAGGGTGATTTTGTGATTAATATTTGCCTATGCCATAGCATGTTGGCCACTTAGAGCAGCTAAGTCTTTGCCTACCATCATTTAATGTTCAGCATTAGCCTGAAAAGATATCTTGATGTCTTAATTCAATGTATACTGGTGAGCTAGTTTATATGGTATGCTCTTTGTTAAAATATGATTATATTGTAATATGTTAATAGATAGTTTGTCAAAGGCTAGTACAATTACATAATAAATAGCAACCACATATTAGAGATAGGAGTTAGCATATTTATTGATGGCACAATCTCTGTGATTATTTATGTATGCACAGACATTTTCATTTACTTACTAGATGCGAGCATATAATTTAGCTTTATCATTCACTAAAATGCCTATGTATGCATCCTACTGTAATGAATCATTTTTATATATATTTTCATTTATATTATCGATTAATAAATATATGTTAGCCATATCTTGTGTTTCATGTTATTTCTCATTATCCAAAATCCAATCCAATTCAACTCCTGGCTATTGATAGAATATCCCTGAACAATCTATGTATTAATAGTCAATTAGAAAGCTAAACTTGCACTTCCTACCATTAGTGTGTTATAATTTAGTTAATTTGCATGTATTTAAGGGGTTAAGCCTAATGTTTTTCGCTGACCTATTTCAGCTGCAAATAAAAGGTATGTGAATGTACTTTCAAGCATGTCATCCATAGGCTATTGAGTTTCGGAACATGAGTGAATGAGTTGAAGCATGGTCAGACTACGATCTCACCATCCCATGCTGGTCGGCTTTAGTCTCTTTGCATAGATTCTGTTATATGAATGTACAAACTTGACCATTACAATACCGATATGTGGTATGTCAATCTGACTAATAAATTAATATAAACGTTTACTGTCTGAATTTTATAGCTTCATTAGTAATCATATTCAAACATTATGCTGAAAAGATCAGTGGGCTGTCATAAGAAAAAATATTTGCTGCAAAAGATATTTATAATGAAATGTTTTTTGTTGCATAAATCAAGTAACAGCATTCATTTGATGATAAAATTGAAAAAGATATAAGTATAAAATGTAGACGAGATACCTATTTACCGACAATATCAATATTCTCTGACAAAATAAAAGACCACACAAAGAATGTTAACTCAAGCAAACGTTTTACATATTGCTGTTTTTGAAGGAATGATAAAACAATATAGTTAATAAACCACTATCGTTGGAATTTGGGAGAGGGAGAGGTAAGTAAATATATTTTACATATTTCGTTTCATTTTGTAATCATTTAACTTATTTGTTGATCTTGTGTTGTGAACCTAAAAAAATATTTTATATATTTAGACCTGTCAATGTGAATGTTTATAATGCTTTTTTATGCATTTATGGTAATACTTTAAAATCAAAACATTTTGCATGTTACAGGATATTATTTATAATTAGATCAAAAATAAACAAATAAATTTACCTCAGTAACAGAACTTTATTTGAAAGAAAGCCTCCAACTAAAATATCTGCAAAAAATAATCAAATATTAATGCTAACACCTAGACATATCTAGGCAAGGATTATTATGAAGATGGATTTTTTTAATTGTAAAGAGTGTAAAAAATCAAAAAAATCTACTTTAATATAAAACAGAAAAGCATATAATATTAGAATACTAATTTATACTAAAATTATCTTGCATCCATGGTTCAATATATATATATATATATATTGTAACGAGCACAGACGTTCGTTACATTGTTGTTGTTTTTTTTTTATTTATTAAACATGAAAGTAAATTAAAAAGTTCGCATTTAAAAATTTTCTTTAAGAATTAAAAATTGAAATTAAATATCAACTTAAACTCTTATATATTAAATCGCACAGATAATGAAAAATTATTAAAATAAAAATTTATTAAAGAAAAAGTATTTTAAAACTAAATTTTAAAAAGATTTGGAGATAAAATTATATCTTTAAATTTATCTTTAAACATATTTTTGATTTGGAAAACAGGTTAATTAATCAGAAATGGAAATGATTGTTAATTAGTTAAATGTAAACCAGCCTTGGCATTTAAATGTAAAAACACCGGTCAGATAAGAAAACAATAGAAACTTTCAGCAAATGAAATAAATCCATTTGGAAATCGGACCTCAACGAAAAGGATCATCTCATTGATGACGTAATGTTAAGTCAATCCTTCGAATACGTATAAAAGGAAAAATTTTGGAAATTATTAATTAGTGACTGGAAATTGATTATTACGATGTGACTATATGTAGTAGTACGGAGTTGGAGGGGTTGACAGACGCACGGTCAATTCTTTCAGCTGTTAAAGAAGGGAGAAATGAACTATCGTTTCCTACATTGAGGACCAACTAAATTAAAAAACCTCCGAATGAATAAATAAAACAACAGCTAAATGGTTACCAATTTTAGGACGGCGTGGGAATTTACGTTCATGGCAAGCAACGGATAAAGTTGGACGTTTTAAAAATCGTAAGAACTTATATATTCACTTGAAACAATAAGAACTCTAAATTTTAAAACTTTTTAGTAAATAATGCAATAGAATCCTATCTGACCAAACTAAATTCTTCATTAATAATGTTATTTGATGTATTTTTTTTCTTATTTATTTTGTAAAATCATTTCCATTTATTTATTTTTTGTTCTTTAAGTTTTATTATGATTTCTGTTTTCCGTTAAGTTAAATTATATAAATGTTAAACTTAAGTCGGGCGTGAATGGCTGTATAGATTCGTAAAGTTATATTAGGGGAGGGTAATCTTAGGTTATTTATGTCGTTGTTAGATTGGGTCAATGGATTGGATATATTGATGTAGTTAATAGATGTAATCGGAGATTCGCTACGGGCAGAATCGTTTATATATACGCCGCACTCACCCGTTTTGCCTATGGAAGGAATTATAAGACGGAGAACGCAGTTCCTTTCTATGGAGTTTTTTTTTTTATTGTTCTTCTCGTTAGATAGATGTAATATTCCTATCTGATTGAGAGTCAATGTCTTTTCTTAATTCTTTTGGTGCTGCCGTATTTCGTATTACATTGAATACATCGATGTATCAGATGAATTGATGCCAGTTTGACTACGAATTTTAGCCTAAGGTTAAATAGGGATAGAATATTTTAATTTCAATGCAAATCTATGTAGTATTCATGCTCGACCCTAAATAAAAATGCATTAAATTTAAGTTGTTTATAGATGCTTGCATGGATTGTTTATCGGTTAACTATGTTTTGCGTTTTCATATTTGATCAAAATATATAGACATTCGATAAATAATGATACCTTATGGTGAGTATCTAAAATGTATTTATTCGGATGTCTTTTAAGTTATTGGTGACAATGCAAGTATCTTATGGTGAATACTATTGGGTTACATATAAATTTCCCTCCGCAATTGTCAGTAATCAATAATTTTATATTTTGATCGCTTATGTTTACTTTGGAATGTTTTTAACCGTGTAATCTATGTAACCGATCTATAGCAACTTATTATAACAAGCTTTTATAATCCCATCTGTGCGAACTTAATTAAAATGTAAACTTAAAATATAATAGAAATTAAAATGTAAATTAAAATCTAAGGTAAAGTTAAAATATAATGTTAAAAATGTAAACTAATACTAAAATAATTTTAAATCTTATATATATGTGCATAAATAAATGTTTGTATGTTAATTACTGGCAGTGGCTTATTTTATTTATTTTTTTAATATTGAAATATAATTAGATAAGATATTATATTATTTAATCTCTGCTATTCCACTGAGCTAGTGACATGGGCTAACGACCGGATGCAAAATTTAAAAAAAAAAAAAAAATTTTTTTTTTTTTTTGACTTACGTATCTGCCTGCTTTATAAATTTTTCTAGGTTCAAATGCCTAGATGGCGCCCCGTAGTGCAGTTTACGTTAAGTCGCATTCTCCGGATCGTTACAACTGGCTTTCCCAATTTGGGGCCGATCTTTAATAAACCACATATACCCTGAGCAAATTTTGTCAAAATGAAATGTTTTATCTGTTTACATAAGTCGTATATTTTAAATCTTATAAAAGCACTGCCAGAAAGAAATTGCGCATATATATTAAACACGAAAAAGTATAAATAATTTTAAAAACTAATTTTTGTTAAAAAAAAAAAAAAAAAGTCAAAAGGTTGCAATAAATATGTTTTTTTTTTTTATTGATATATATTATGCTTTAACGTGTATAGGCGCGCACAGCCACGTAAGTTTATGATCGAAATGTGGTGCCTTACGATGAGTACCTTTGGGAATTACTTAAGTGTAACCCTATTTATGCATTTCAATCAGTCATAAATAAGTTGGTGGTATTTATAATTGTTCTGCAAATATACACGTTTAAACCCATTATTTCTTAAAACATATTTATCTCAATGCAACCTTCTTTAAATAAATAATTTATAAAATAACTTGCTTGTTATGCCGTGTGTAAAAATAAAATGTATAAAATAAAATAGAACTCTTGTGGGGAGGGGTGTAAACGTAAATGGTCCTTAGGTAAGCGTATAGTCAACATTTTCATTTTTCTTTTTGTATATAGTCTTTTTGTAAAATTATTAACCGGATGTTTTGTAAATGTCTTCGTCAATCGTGTACCGTAATTACTAACCCTAAGTAAAATATTTTTTTTTTTGATCATTTTTTTTTTAAGTAACTTTACTGATATGTAACGAGCACAGACGTTCGTTACATTGTTGTTTTTTTATTTTTATTTATTAAACATGAAAGTAAATTAAAAAGTTCGCATTTAAAAATTTTCTTTAAGAATTAAAAATTGAAATTAAATATCAACTTAAACTCTTATATATTAAATCGCACAGATAATGAAAAATTATTAAAATAAAAATTTATTAAAGAAAAAGTATTTTAAAACTAAATTTTAAAAAGATTTGGAGATAAAATTATATCTTTAAATTTATCTTTAAACATATTTTTGATTTGGAAAACAGGTTAATTAATCAGAAATGGAAATGATTGTTAATTAGTTAAATGTAAACCAGCCTTGGCATTTAAATGTAAAAACACCGGTCAGATAAGAAAACAATAGAAACTTTCAGCAAATGAAATAAATCCATTTGGAAATCGGACCTCAACGAAAAGGATCATCTCATTGATGACGTAATGTTAAGTCAATCCTTCGAATACGTATAAAAGGAAAAATTTTGGAAATTATTAATTAGTGACTGGAAATTGATTATTACGATGTGACTATATGTAGTAGTACGGAGTTGGAGGGGTTGACAGACGCACGGTCAATTCTTTCAGCTGTTAAAGAAGGGAGAAATGAACTATCGTTTCCTACATTGAGGACCAACTAAATTAAAAAACCTCCGAATGAATAAATAAAACAACGGCTAAATGGATACCAATTTTAGGACGGCGTGGGAATTTACGCTCATGGCAAGCAACGGATAAAGTTGGACGTTTTAAAATCGGTAAGAACTTATATATTCACTTGAAACAATAAGAACTCTAAATTTTAAAACCTTTTTAGTAAATAATGCAATAGAATCCTATCTGACCAAACTAAATTCTTCATTAATAATGTTATTTGATGTATTTTTTTCTTTATTTATTTTGTAAAATCATTTCCATTTATTTATTTTTTGTTCTTTAAGTTTTATTATGATTTCTGTTTTCCGTTAAGTTAAATTATATAAATGTTAAACTTAAGTCGGGCGTGAATGGCTGTATAGATTCGTAAGTTATATTAGGGAGGGTAATCTTAGGTTATTTATGTCGTTGTTAGATTGGGTCAATGGATTGGATATATTGATGTAGTTAATAGATGTAATCGGAGATTCGCTACGGGCAGAATCGTTTATATATACGCCGCACTCACCCGTTTGCCTATGGAAGGAATTATAAGACGGAGAACGCAGTTCCTTTCTATGGAGTTTTTTTTTATTGTTCTTCTCGTTAGATAGATGTAATATTCCTATCTGATTGAGAGTCAATGTCTTTTCTTAATTCTTTTGGTGCTGCCGTATTTCGTATTACATTGAATACATCGATGTATCAGATGAATTGATGCCAGTTTGACTGGCGAATTTTAGCCTAAGGTTAAATAGGGATAGAATATTTTAATTTCAATGCAAATCTATGTAGTATTCATGCTCGACCCTAAATAAAAATGCATTAAATTTAAATTGTTTATAGATGCTTGCATGGATTGTTTATCGGTTAACTATGTTTTGCGTTTTCATATTTGATCAAAATATATAGACATTCGATAAATAATGATACCTTACGGTGAGTATCTAAAATGTATTTATTCGGATGTCTTTTAGAGTTATTGGTGACAATGCAAGTATCTTATGGTGAATACTATTGGGTTACATATACAATTTCCTCCGCAATTGTCAGTAATCAATAATTTTATATTTTGATTGCTTATGTTTACTTTTTGGAATGTTTTTAACCGTGTAATCTATGTAACCGATCTATAGCAACTTATTATAACAAGCTTTTATAATCCCATCTGTGCGAACTTAATTAAAATGTAAACTTAAAATATAATAGAAATTAAAATGTAAATTAAAATCTAAGGTAAAGTTAAAAATAATGTTAAAAATGTAAACTAATACTAAAATAATTTTAAATCTTATATATATGTGCATAAATAAATGTTTGTATGTTAATTACTGGCAGTGGCTTATTTTATTTATTTTTTTAATATTGAAATATAATTAGATAAGATATTATATTATTTAATCTCTGCTATTCCACTGAGCTAGTGACATGGGCTAACGACCGGATGCAAAATTTAAAAAAAAAAAAAAAATTTTTTTTTTTTTTGACTTACGTATCTGCCTGCTTTATAAATTTTTCTAGGTTCAAATGCCTAGATGGCGCCCCGTAGTGCAGTTGACGTTAAGTCGCATTCTCCGGATCGATACAATACATCATAGTATATCTGAATTCACCAGATGGAGTCTTTATTCAATAGCTTCTAACAGGTTTTGTTTACAGTAATGTCTAAAGGAGATAGAATTTGAATTCTATCTCTTTCGGGCTAATGTAAACAAAGCTTGTTAGGAGCTAAAACTCCATCTAGTGATCATAAAATGGAAGCTTAAAGCAAGTTACTTTAAATTATGTGTAACTTGATTTGGTTATCTATATATATATATAATATATAAAGAGCATACCAATAACCTCTAAACAAGCTTATATTTTTTATGGATAAATACTATAAGAGAAAGCATTCAAATCATCTTTATCTAGGATTTCCCCCATCCCCAGACTGATTTTTTGAGTTATGGCTCTTTTCAGTGAGAAGTTAGGACACCAGATTTAAAAAATAATCCTCAAGAAGTAAGCATTTAGTCTAATGGTTAAGTGGAAGATCTGGAAATATAGACATCTATAAATCTTTAAATTCAGATCTCCAACTGAACCATATGGGTCTGAACTTAATTCAGAAATCCCATATATATATAAATAAAGAGCATGGTAAAAGCTAAATCTCCACAACAGAAAGCATTTTTGAAATCTTTATCTTGGATTGTCCCCATCTCGGTTTCAAGCTATATCTCTCTTCAGTGAGAAGTTAGAACATTGGATTCAGAATCCTAACTCAAGCTAAGCATTTATCTAAAAACCTTAACTATTAAAAGATGATCTGAAATTCTCAGATATCTATATATCTTCAAATTTAGCTTTTCAATTGAAAAATTATATGGGCCTCATCTTTAAAGTAGCTACTCCATATATCAGTAGGCTTAACAATTTAATATTTTCAAAGCCTTAACATTCAAATTTATGATATTAAAACAAGTTTGTGATAATATGGACTTATATAGCTTGTATATAATATGTAATAAATAAAGAGCATGATAATAGCTCTAAACAAGCTTTTTTTAATGATAAATGCCATAAGAGAAATCATTTGAAATTTTATCTTGGATTGTTCCCATCCCCAGACCGGTTTTGAGCTAATGCTCTATTCAATATATATATCCATCCCTTAACCCTTAAACTGCTTAATTATATTATTGGTTGTATGAGGTAAAAATCAAATCTTTTAATTGGGCTGACTCACAAACTGAAGACAAGCTTCATTGTTATTTCATTTCTGCCTATTCACCATTTTAAATTCAACTCTGATTCGTTTATAAAAAAAGTATATTACTAATTTTTTCAGGTTATGAAAGAGAATGAAAGTTCTTTCAAAAATAAATTGCTATTTATTTATTATAAAATATATTCAATTTTGCAAATATGTTAATGTCTAAACAAAAAAGTGCTGACGTATAGCTCTTTTCCAATTTTCTAGGCCCTGAAAAGTAAAGATTTTATTTTTGTCAAATCTTAAATATTTTTATTTGAAATCTTCAATATTTTTCGAAAATAATTTTGTTTTTTTGGTATATTTTTTAAAAAACTGTTTCCCAATTTCTCAGAATTATATTTTTTTAATACTTAGAATTGCATTCGAAATGAAAATCTCAGTGATTTTCTATTTTCTTTGATCAGGTGGTTTCTTTGTTCTTTCCAGCCAATCAGAATGTCTTTTTCGGCTGAGAGCGGTGACAGCGTAATCACTGACAAGGTTCTTTTTTTGTTTATTTAAAATGCGGTTTTTTTGATTTTTTACTTGTAAAATAATTCGGAAGAGGGCACCATCTTACAGAACTTTTAAAAACCTAATCAATACCAGTCAAACGAATATTTTAGCATAAGAACCATCATGAGTTAGAGTGACATCAGATGTCGACAAGAAGCTCCTCGTAAGAGGCGGTTTATGGG